>KV011304.1:191521-209568 GCA_001598015.1 Dorcoceras hygrometricum
CAGGCAGGGGTTTCCTCCGGAGGAGACTTCTCTATCGCATAGACAAGCTTCTCCGAGGCCAAAACAAGATTAATGTTACGAAGCCAGTCTTGATAGTTAAGACCAGTGAACCTGTTGCTATCCAATATAGCAGCAAGTGGAAAACAGACATGCATTACTGACTATATAAAAATAAACGCTAAGACATAAAACATGGTCATTTAGTTTTATGAATTACCCTCCCACTATTTTAACGATTTCACCACCCTCTAATGAAATCGAGAAATCAAGTTTCTTTAGTGGGTACACGGAGCCCAATCAAGCGATCATGGACCCGAATAATATCAGCCATCCATGACCCCCAAAAGGTAGTTTTCGATTGCAATCGGTGCAACCTCCATGTATTCACCTCACGTCCAGTAAGGGCCCAATAATATGACGCCCGTTTACTATCACGTGCAAGATGACCCATCAATGTTGAGTCGTGAAGGACGGTCCCCTTAACGTTCCCAATAATATGAGTCAACGTTAAAGGGAGTTCCAACCGAACTCACAACAATTGTCAATGGCGTGGACAGCTTTCCGGCATACATGACCCCCTCAATAATATGAGCCGGGCCATGTATACAGGTAGCATAGACGTACACCCATTATTGATGGAAGGTAGGGAAATTTAAACAAATTTAAATACCTTTTAGTTTATCGAATAAACATTTATCTTGATATTAGTTTTAAATCGTATTTAAAACAAGGGATTTTATTTTCGAAAATTTGGTCTCATGCAGTTATTTTAAATCAAATTTAAAACATGCAACATGCGGATTCAACTAACTATATATCACATATATAAAAACATTGGGATGATCGATCGTGAGAGCTATGCGGTCCATGGTTGCCAGCCACGGACCTGGGTCCAATCCTAGGGGTAATGCAATATGCAATGCAATCCTATTACAATGCTTCCGGTTTTACAGATCTTCGGTCTTCAATATCCTTGATCGTCATTGTCCACCGTCTTCGGATGTCCTTCCACTAAATCTAGTAATTTACATTTAAATTTACCATGACATATAAGGGATACATTTATCAAGGGGTGAAAACGGGCCACAAACAGGCCCACTTTAAATGATAATCAAAATATTTACAAACCGAATCACAAAAACCTATCGCATACACATAACACATTGGGCACGGCTCTCGATCATCCCAATCATGCAGATAATCTAATTAACATGCATAAATTAAATAATCAAATTATTTATCCACAAAATCATATTTTAATTACGAAATCGCATTTTATAAATAAAATCGTATTTTGTCGATGAAATCAAATTTTAATCAACAAAATCATATTTAATTTATAAAATCATATTTCAAAATTAAAATCGTATTTTTCAATTTTAATTGTATCAAATTGGGCTTAAAACAATTCTAGGCCCAAAAATCTCAAAATTTCAAAATCGACCAAAACGGGCCCGATATCGAATATCGGCCCGAAAACTTCACGGGCTGCCCGGGACAGGCCCGAACTAAAACCCTAGAAAGAAATCAGCCGTCACGATATCGCCGGAGCATCGCCGGGCGGCGGCGGCCGCCACAACGAAAAACGTGTGCGGTGCAAAAGCCACGCACGGCCGCGACAAGCGCGGCGCTCCTCTCGACATCGCGCGCCAAGGGTGGCACACAGCAGGCCGGCCACAACGCAAAACAGCGCCCCTCCATGTCGCGAAGCTGCCGCCCATGTTGCGCAACAGGTTGCACGGAGCAGCAGCAAGCGGCGGCCAGAATTCGCTGGCCATGGCCAGCCCTTCGTTGCGCATCCAGTGCGCAACGTCTTGCGCGGAGTTGCGGCCAACTGTCCGGTCGTGATGCGCGACAAGCGCACATCGCGCCGCCATGAGGCACGACCATCGCGCGGCCGTGCGCGCGCAATCGCGCGCGGATGAGGGGGTAGCTGCGCACGACGGCGGCCGGCGACTTCAATTTCAAATTTTTGTTTGGTTTTTCAATCTGAAATTTGAGAGATTAGATACAATATGGCACTATTGTATTGATCAGATCCAAACCTTGGCTCTGATACCACCATTGGGGAACCGTGGTGGATCCGGATCACGTTTCCCGGCGAGGCAGCGGAAGAACAAAAAATGGGCAATGAGACGATCAATACAATTCAAAACATGCAAGCTATGAACCATTCATAGGGTGTTTTAGTTAATTACCTTGCTGGAAACTCGTGCCTGGCTCCGACCAGTTTCGCGAGGAAACCGGAACTTCACGGTAGGCGACGGTATATTACGTCAATCAGGCCCACGACCGGAAGGGAGACTCCTTCGTCAGTATCCGTGCGGGAATATCGAATCCAGTACTTGTGTGACCCTCAATGGTTCAGGGATACATCTAGCCGTGGGCCCACAACCATTGTGGCTCCGGAATCACAATTCCGGACTTGCCCATCGGATCATGGTAAGAGCGTCTAGCAACATCGCCCCATGATCCCCTAGGTATCACTTATAGTGCCTGCAAGAACCAGTTGGTCGTGGTTAGCGTACAGTACGGTCCTTTCAATCCATATATCCCGATCAGATCAACGACCATTGGTAAATCGAGAGTCGCTATAGATCCGATAGCTATGCATACATATTGGAGATCGAATAGTGACATCGCGAGTGTATCTAGGTAAACACATTTACCTAAAACACTTCTAGTACTCTGGCCAGAGATTTATACACTATTATCCCCTCAGATAGCATAGGATATCCACGCATGTCTGCGAGCGGTGAATCCTCGACAACGATGCATCGACTCCTACATGCATCGGGGTCTCACCCAATCCTGCCGCCTAATGACCCCAAGTGAGTCGACAAACGGGTCAAAGTGAGACGCCTATCATGTAGAGTCTCAATGACGTTTCGAGTCGTGAGGAGTAATCAGTACAACCAAGACCTCGGACTTATCCACTCGACAAATAGTAACAACTTGGAAAGTCCGAACGAGGGTAGTTCGATTGATCACCAGGTCACTATCTATCTGAATGCTCAGAACATCACAGTGTTCCCTACCAATGAAACATGGTACTTCGCATCGCAGATACTAGTCTCTAGCTCGGGCGGCCTTATCCTCATTTTGACGGCCCAATCGACTAGGAACTAATTCAGAATACACAGTGACTATTAGATGTATTTCATGATAGCCGTCATACCCACTATCACATCTAACATACACTATAGTGCATTCTAGGTCTTTACTCAACGCAATTGTTAATCATCATACAACACAATGAAAGTAAAGAATGCCATATAGATAAATGCGAATATCATATATAAAGATTGTTTTATACAAGAGTCTATAAACCCACACGCCACAAGTTGGCTAGTTGGGCATCTACTCTAACAGTTTAGTGCTTAATGTGGTGTTATGAAAAATAAAATATGACACAAATGACCCCTATGGATTTAATTAAGAAAAGGGGAGAAAAATGACATGATTGCTCATATAATTAATTGAAAAGATAATTAAAACTCATAAATTGGCTTTAAATATTAAATATTTTCGAAATCAAGGCATCCTCATATTTTTAAAACACCTTAAAACTCAATAAAACAGCCCGTATAGGCGAAAAACGGGTTCCCTTCCAAATTACTTATGAAAACTCCAATTTTAAGAAATTGTTGCTTAAAATAAAATAAATTCATTCTTAAAAATTTAAATAACTTAAAAATCTCAAATTATTTTCATTCCGGTCGAACCCAGTCTCGTCCACGCGTCAGTAACTCAAAGAGGTTGAAAAACAAGTCATGCTTACCATCCAGCATAAAATCATAAATAAATCATACAAGATGGCATGTAATCATCTAAAATTATTTTCCCCCTAGTCATGCACTCATTTATACGTATTCAGGAATTTCTAGGCGTTACACCACAACCACCCCGACACCGCTACCGGATGAGCAACAGGATCCATCCACATAGATTTTCCACTACTCCTCTTGCTCGAGGTGGGTAGCTTCTGCTAGAAAATCAGCTAAATCCTATGATTTGATTTCCGGCCGGGATTTGAATTGGATATCCTATTCACTAAGCTTTGTGACCCACTTTACCAGGCTTCTGGAAGTGCCAGGGTGGCAGACGATTAGTCCTAACGCGTTGTTGGTGAGACGTAATAGGATGGGAGAGGAAATAGGGCCTCAGGCGTCGAGAAGTAATAACCAAGGGTAGTTCTAACTTTTCCTGTGTGGTATAGTTCAATTTGGAACCTTTTTGAGCATGGCTCATGAAATAAACGGGTTGGTGAACCTGCCCTTCCTCCCGAACAAGGACCGAGCTGACAGCCTGTTGGGTGACAGTGAGGTAGACATACAGCGGTTCCCCGAGCTCGGGCTTATTGAGTACTGGTAACTTCTTTAGATACTACTTAAATATTCCAAGAAAGCCCTTTCACTCTGCTTATTCCATTCAAAATTCTTTGCTTTGCAAAGTATCTTAAAGAAAGGGAAACTTCAGTTAGCAAATCGAGAGATGAATCGGGACAACGTGGCTATCCTCGTGTTAGCCTTTGGACCTCATGTATGTTTCGGGGGGAGAACATCGAAGCCAGAGCTTGCACCTTCTCTGGGTTGGCCTCGATCCCGTGACTCACTGACCATATATCCTAAAAAATTTCTTGTCCGAGCTCCAAACACACACTTGTTAGGGTTCAGTTTGATCTGTTAATCCCGGAGTGTGCGAAAATTTTCCTCCACGTTCGAAATGTTCCTCCCTATTTAATTTGAAAATACCTTATCCATCAACCTTTGATAAGTTGCACCCGTATTTTTCAATCCGAAAGGCATGACGACATAGCAGAATGTCCCGTCGGCCATGATGAAACTAACCTTGCCCTTGTGACGCCCAAACCCATGGGAATCAACGGATTGGAGTAATTGGAAAACCGAAAGGAATAAAAGGACTAAATCCTGCATCGGGAAAACTAGTGAGCCTAGGATCTTAACAAGTAAAACTGAGGATAACAAATATCACATAGGCAAAACTGAAAATCACAATACATAAATTAAAGGAAGCCATCTGAACTGAAAATCTTGCTACTGAAAAGACAGATCGGAGCATCAGATTTGAATTGCTTTATACTGAGTGACTTATGGTCTAGAGGCTCTCTGGTGGGTCCTGGTGCATGAAGCATGTTATCTGAATCAGTAACTCTCTGTGAATGGATTACGGTAATTCCATAATCCTAGTCATACCATAATCCTGTCCTTTCCTGATTGACCGGGTCCTCTATGCCATAAGTCCTTAAAACCGAAACTTTACTTCCTCTAACTGAAATAACTATTATACTTTGCTCTTGATCGAAAATCGATTTCTGAAACTGGTTGATTCACTGCTATGGAACTCATTTTTCCTGTAAAAACAACTTTACTTTACTGAGTGTAAAGCTGAGCTATGAGCTGATGATAGAAGAAACTAGCTCGGAGAGAAAACGGCTTATGAGCGCAAAACAGATTTGGCTAAAAGAAACAGATCTCAAGCATAAAGAACGACTTTGGCTACATGAAACAGATCTCGGGTGTGAAACAGATCACAGGCGTGAAGAACAGCTTTGGCTAACGAAAATAGCTTACGAGAGGGAAAACAGATCTGATTCTACGAAAAATAACTTACACGTAGTAAAAACAGATTTGGTTCAAAGAAGACAACTTACGCGCAGTAAAGCAATAAAATAAGCTTCGAAGCAAGAATTTCATCTTGGAAGGTCACTCAGCTTTGAGAACCCAATCATTTTAACAACAAATCATGCAGTCTGGTCAAGGAAAATATTCCAGATCTTCTTAGAATGAAGGTACTGCAACCAGTTTGGACAGTCCCCAAACAGACTAGCTCAGCTTTTTCGACCAGAACTTAGTCCCGATCAAACCAGAACCGCCTATTTGTTCAGAGTCGATGTCCATAACTTTTACAGCACACCAGAAAACAAAAATTCTCTTGGCTTATCTTATATGGAAATCTATACAACTCAGTATTTTTAAAATACACAACTGTTTGCTAAAATATAACTGGTGAGTTTCCTCAAAACATAAAACATCAAAGCAGTGAATCCTTAGCTTAAACATGAACTTGAACTGGCCGAACTGAAACATGCATCAGGAAAGCACGCAACAGAAAACAACCAAACATAATATGTTTTGCAGATGCAACAAGAATCAATTTTACTTGCCTGAACTGAGGATCGCAACGAATAGATGACCTCGGCTTGAAACCTTCTCAAGCACAACTCTGCGAGCTTCTAGTTTTTGAAAGAGGAAAGATAGATTTTCTTGTAACAAAAGTGAGCTCTAAACTCACGTAACAATCATATATGGTGGGAGTATGATTTGTAGTAGGTGGAAAGTACAATGATAAGGCATGGTTAGCTTTACCGAATCCTTGCGAAATTAATAAAAACTCCCTACTACTATTTTAATTTGTAAACTTGCTACCCCATTTTATAAAACAGACCTCCCATCCGAAATCATTTATTTAAAGAAAACTGCTCCAGCTCGGGATTGCGCTTGAGGCAAAATCCTTAAAAAAATCATCTGGGTCATTGCTTCTAATTTGGAAGAAAAGAAGAAATCAGCTTAGACAACTGAAACTAACTTCAACTGAAATCTGAATGCTCAAATCTGAAAACGGCCCTTAAAATAAAAAGCTAATTAATTGTGGTCCTATGGATTTTGGGGCGCTACAACTCTACCTTCCTTACTGAATTTTCGTCCTCGAAATTTACTTACCAAACATCTCTGGGTAGAGACTATGCATATCCTCTTCTGTCTCCCAAGTTTCTACCCGCTCAAATTGGCTATACCACTGAACTCTAACCATCGGGATGCTACGATTTCTTAATTTCCTATTCTCTCTATGAAGAATCCTATCTGGTCTTTCTTCATAACTCAGATCTGGTGCAAGCTGAATTGGTTCATAGCTCAAAACATGCGAAGAGTTGGGAACATATTTCCTCAAAGCCGATACGTGGAAAACATTATGCACCGAGGACA
The DNA here is from genome assembly GCA_001598015.1 of Dorcoceras hygrometricum. Lineage (NCBI taxonomy): Eukaryota > Viridiplantae > Streptophyta > Magnoliopsida > Lamiales > Gesneriaceae > Dorcoceras > Dorcoceras hygrometricum. The sequence goes on from KV011304.1 coordinate 198,529, forward strand.
TATGTGGGGGCAATGCTAGTCTTTAAGCCAGCGTTCCTACTTTGTCCAAAATCTCATATGGACCAATGAACCTTGGGCTGAGCTTACCCTTCTTCCCAAATCTCATTACACCTTTCATCGGTGCTACCTTTAAGAATACATGATCTCCAGCTTCGAAACTCAGTTCACGACTTCTATTATCAGCATAGCTCTTTTGCCTGCTCTGAGTTGCTCTCAATCGATTTCTTGTCCTTTTAATACCCTCAGCGGTCTCTTCTATGATATCTGATCCCAAACCAGTCCGCTCTCCTATCTCATCCCAATGAATGGGTGTCTTGCACTTCCTGCCGCAGAGAGCTTCGTAAGGGGCCATCTGAATTGATGATTGGAAGATATTGTTGTACGTGAATTCTACCAATGGAAGCTTAAATTCCCAGCTCTCTGAAAATCTATGATACAAGCTCTGAGTAGATCTTCCAGTAGCTGAATCACCATTTCTGACTGACCATCTGTCTGGGGGTGAAAGGCTGTGCTAAAGGTTAACTTAGTACCCAAAGCTCTGTGTAAAATTTTCCAAAAAGCTGACGTAAATCTTGGATCTCTGTCAAATACAATCAAAACTGGGATACCATGAAGTCTTACTATTTCTCTTATATATATCTCAACATATTTGCTCACATTGTAAGTTATCTTGATTGGTAAGAAGTGAGAAGATTTGGTGAGTCGGTCTATTATAACCCAAATTTAATTGTATCATTGGACAGTTTTCGGTAAACCAACTACAATATCCATCGCAATACTCTCCCATTTCCATTCTAGTATTGGCAGGGGTTTTAGCATCCAACTAATCTCTGATGCTCTGCTTTGACCAACTGGCAGTTAGGCATTCTGAAACAAATCTTTCAATGTCGTGTTTCATGTCTGGCCACCAATACATCTTCTGAAGATCTTTATACATCTTGGTACTCCCTGGGTGCACTGAGTACGGGGCTGTATGAGCTTCTGTCATCAGATCGGATCTCAAGTTGTCCACGCTAGGAACCCATAGTCTACCCTGGTATCTAACAGTTCCCCCAGCTGTGGTATATAGATTACTTACCTTCTCTTCATCTTGTTTCACCCACTTCCTTAGCTGTTCATCTCTCAGCTGACCTTCTCCAATCTGGTCTATCAATGAAGACTGTATGGTGAGAATAGCTAGGACTACAGTACTGTGATGGGGAATCAGCTCTAGCCCAAAATTCTCAATCTCATATGCTAAGGGCCTCTGAGCTGTGATCTGGGTCAATCCTATCGACTTCCTACTAAGAGCATCTTCCACCACGTTGGCTTTTCCTGGGTGGTAGCTAATCGTAATATTTGACCAGCTCTAACCACCTCCTCTGTCTCATGTTCAATTTTTTCAGGGTGAAGAAGTATTTTAAACTTCTTCCACCACGTTGGCTTTTCCTGGGTGGTAGCTAATCGTAATATTTGACCAGCTCTAACCACCTCCTCTGTCTCATGTTCAATTTTTTCAGGGTGAAGAAGTATTTTAAACTCTTATGGTCTGTGAATATCTCACTTCTCCCCATACAGATGATGTCTCCAAATATTCAGGGCAAAAACCACTGCTGCTAACTCTAGATCATGCGTAGATAATTCTTCTCGTGGTTCTTCAACTTTCTGGAAGCATAAGCTATCACCCTACGATCCTGCATCAGTACAACACCTCAACCCAACTTGGAAGCATCTGTGTAGATAACAAAATTCCCTTGCTCAGAAGGCATGGTTAGTAACTGGGCTTCTATCAATGCTTGCTTCAACTTCTCAAAACTCTGCTGAAAACTAGTGCTCCATTCAAACTTCACTTGTTTCCTGGTCAACGAAGTCAATGGAACCGCTGTCTTCGAGAACCCTTGAATAAATCGCCTGTAATATCCAGCAAATCCTAAAAAGCTCCTCACTTCTGAAACCGATCTGGGCACAGGCCAGTCTCGCACAACTTTGACCTTAGCTGGGTCGACTTCTAATCCATCCTTAGAAATGATGTGACCTAGAAATGCAACCTTCTCCAGCCAAAACTCACACCTGCTAAACTTAGCAAACAGTCGCTTATCCTTCAAACTTGTAGCACTATCCTAAGATGATTGGCGTGCTCTGAGCTGGTCTTAGAATACACTAGGAGATCATCTATAAATACGATGACACTCTGATCCAAACATGGCTAGAAAACTCTATTCATAAAATCCACAAAAGCAGTTGTAGCGTTGGTTAATCCAAAAGGCATTACTAAAAACTCATAATGTCCATAACGTGTCCTGAAAGTTTTCTTATAGATATCGACCTCTTTGATCTCAAGTTGATGGTATCCAGATCGCAAATCTATCTTGGAGAACACTGCTGCTCCCTTCAACTGATCGAACAATTCCTCCATCCTAGGCAAAGGGTACTTATTCTTAATGGTAAGCTTATTCAACTCGCGGTACTCTATACACAATCTTAAGCTCCCATCTTTCTTCTTAACGAACAAAACAGGGGCTCCCAAAAGAGATGTACTGGGTCGTATAAATACCTTATCCAATAGATCTTGAATTTGTTCTTTCAGCTTTTTCATCTCGGTAGGAGCAAGCCTATAGGACGGTCTGGAAACAGGAGCTGCTCCAGGTACTCAATCGATGGAAAATTCTAACTCTCTGTCTGGAGGTAAACCACTGATGTCCTCTGGAAAAACTTCTGGGAACTCATTTACTATCTTCACATCAGCTAGCTCAGGTTTACTAGAAACAGTTAGGGAAGATAAACTTGCTAAAAATCCTACTCCACCTTTCCTCAGATAACGATGGGCTTGCAAAGATGAAATAATGCGAGGAACATGTCTAAACTGATTAGCTTCAAATAAAAACTGAGATCCCTTGGACAGATTTACGGCTACTGTCCTGAGCTTAAAATCGATTACTACCTCATACTTAGATAACCAGTCTATTCCCAAAATCAAATCGAATTCAGGCATAGGTAGAACAATTAAATTGGCGGTAACTACGTGTCCTTGAAATTCAAGCTCTAAGTCACGGTATATACTACGAGATACCAGCTCTTCTCCTCAAGGTACAGTCACACAATATCCAAGGGACAATCGTTCCGGCTTACAAGGTAACTTCTTATCAAAACCTTCAGCTATAAAGGAATGGGTAGCACCTGAGTCTAATAAGGCAAACGAGGGTACACTAGAAACCAAAATCTTACCCGTAATTACAGTATAATCGGGGTTAGCTTGCTCAGCTGTCATGCCGTAACCTCTACTGGGCACCAGTTTCTTCGACTAGAGACAGAACCTGGAGATGTGGCCTTGAGCACCACACTTATAACAGCCGCTCTGGCCAGCTTTACACTGTCTCGGGTGATTCTTCTGGCACTTGGGGCAAACTAGCTTGTTGTTTCCAACTGGTACTGCACTAATAGGTTGGGCTGGTATAGGTTTCTGTTCCTGAGGTCGCTGCTGGTTCCTTTTCTGCTTCTTAAATGGCCTCTGATCTGCTTGTTGAAAGGACTGCCTCCTCTGCTGTCTCTCCTGTTCAACATCCTTCCAATCCCTCTCAACTCGCAGGGCCTTATCTACTGCTTCCCTGTAAGTTCTGGGTCTTGTTAGCCTGACATTCAGCTTGAATGTAGGCTTCAATCCTTCCACAAAATGACTCAACCTCTCCTCGAAATCTCTTCCCATAAGTGGCACAAAATAGCAGCCTCTCTCAAACTTTTCGATAACTCCTGTACTGACATGATCCCTTGTTTCAAGGTCAGGAACTCCCGCTTCAGCTCAGACCTCTTGTCTGCTGTGAAATACTATTCGAAGAACACTCGTTTAAACTCATCCCACAAAAGATTTTCCAAATCAACTGACAGCTTTTCTCCCTCCCACCAGATCATTGCATTATCTCTTATCATGTAGATAGCGCACCTAGGCCTATCCAGATCTAGAATCTGAAGGTATTCAAAAATAACTTCCATAGACTTCATCCAACTCTCAACAACAAGAGGATCTGTTTTACCACTAAACTCATTGGGTTTCTGTCTTTGAAACTTCTCCTGGGAATCATTTTGATTTGGTTCCTGCTGTTGGAAGATTGGCCATTGCCTCAGCCGGACTGTTCTACTAGTAGTTGTAAGAGTCGGGTAATACGAGCATTACTGTCTGGACTGGGTTCTTCGATAGGGGTGCTTCTTCTACCTCTTCCTCTACCTGAAATCTTAATCTATAGCCTGTAATCCACCACAAAAGAATATTAGAACTCAAACGAGAAATGATCTTAACATAACAATAAAACTCATAGATCAGGAGATGCAGATGGCGAAAGATGCTCAAAACTGGGAAGTGTGTGATTATCTCCGAACCATGCTCTGATACCAAGTTGTGATGCCCATGACCCATGGGAATCAATGGATTGGATTAATTGGAAAATCGAAAGGAATAAAAGAACTAAATGCGAAATATTGTAAGCTGTATTCCCTTACAAAAACTGAATTCAAACAGATGGCGCCAAAAGTAACAGTAGAAATACAAATTAACATACAACTATTGGAACTCTATATGAATTATCTATTGTTGTAATGGATCTTAATACAATTTTCGCCAAAATATCAAAAACAACAACAGCTCTGACTACGCGGAAATGCTGGTCTTTGACAAACACACGCGGCCCTCTAATCTGGTTGTTAGGATTGATTTCCCTCTAATTGATTGCATTCACTAGCTATTAGTTAAATAACCAGCACTTAGAGGGTATAAACAGATCGAATGAAGGACGCAGGATCCAGCTAGATGCTGAAACGGGGTCGCAATAACTAAGCTGGTTCCAGCAAGTTGTTGAAACCAGCTCAGTAAAAGAGCGAGCGCGAATCATGCTGGTTCCAGCAGCATACTGAAACCAGCTCGATAATAAACCGATCAATCTGGTTATTAAACTTGATCTGCATTAGCTCAGTGTTTTTGAATACTTGTGCACCGAGAACAGATTGAGTAATGAGGTTAAATCATGTGGAAATAACTCAAACTGCACTCTTAAATTTGAAGGCCTTTTTTAAACAGTTTTATGCAGTTATAAATATGCAGTACGTATGAATGAATGCATAAAGCAGTAAAGTAATATGCTGATTTGTTAATTGAAGTTCGGAGCTCAATCCTACATCTCCCCTTCTTCCGCAACGGGAAGGATCCACTAGAAGACTTTTATTACAACGACCCTCGCTGCAACCCACTCCTACGACCCGCAGCTGCAAGAACTCCTAGCCACACCACTGCACACCATCCCGTAAGCTGCGTGTGTCTAACTCAGTTCTTTACTGCCTCAGTGAGAAAGGTGACACTTCTTTACTGTCTCAATGCGAAAGACTACACACTTCTTTAACGTCTCAGTGCGAAAGACAACTAGACTTGTTTAACGTCTCTGTCCAAAGACTACAATGGAGAGTATGAATCACATTCACTCTAATCAGTTTCGCTCAACTCTAGAATATGAGTGAATATGTATGTGTGTGTGAGATTTACAGTGTAAGCATAATCTCTGAATAATTAAATCTCACACACTGGGAAGTGCTCCTTGTCCGAGCTGGTTTTTCATTGTCTTCCCAGGTTCAGTGTTGTGCGTTCTTCTGATCTTTACATTTTGATTCGCACAACACACTCTCTCTATTATGGTGCACACTTCTTCTGTTTCATTGCTCCTGATATATAAAGCCTCAGCTAGGATTTATCCGTTAGACACAAAGTTATAGTCGTTCTGAAAATTCTTCTGAGGCATCTGAACTTTGTGTCCTTTGGATTTTAATGCGTTGCAGGCTTTATATGACTTGAGATCTTTTCATCGGCACTTCTGCAGCCTTTGATCACTCCGAGCTCTGTTTTCTTGTGCCTGATGTGGACAAGACAAAACAAATCAGTTTGAACCAATTAATTTGGTCTTTATTGTTCAAACTTATTTGTTTGACCAGATTGATTTGTCTGGTTCTGGATTTTTAGCTTGTTTCTTTGTCAAGCTGGTTTCTTCTTCAGCTCTTGCAAAGCTCTCTACTTCTCCTCACCAGCTTCTTTGTTCTCATCTTCGAGCTGATCTTCTGGAGCAACTTCTGCATCTGCGCCACTTTTTGTCTGTAGCTGAGCTTGTTCTGTCCTTTCCTGCTCTTTGAGTTGCTTCGAGGCTCCATCTTTGCTTCATTCCCAGCTGGTCACCAACCAGCTGGTTGATATATCTGTGAGATCAAGCTTCTGACAGATATCATATGGCCAGCTGGTTTGTCTGCTCCCGGATGGTCTTCTTAACTTCAAGCTGGTTTGTCCTTAACCAGCTGGGCTCTATAATTATCATCAAGAGCCCAGTGTTGCTTGCTTGTTCACTTTATCCATTAAGAAACCTCATCCACATCATCAGCAAGCACACTGTTAATCAGTTCTTATTCAGTTTCCCAAGGATTGAGATCCCTATGATGAACTGATTATGGCCGTGCTCAATGATCAAGTGTGCACTTGATCACTTCTCTTGTATACGGAATCACTGCTCTTGTAGGTTGCACTTGATCTACGCTTGAGCCATTCTGCACTTCAACATTTTGTGATTGATCTTCGTGCTGCTCTTACTCCAAGCTGGTGAACCAGCTGAGTGTTCCCTGCACTTCTAGAAGTAAACTATTGTACCATCTTGGGCGTTTCCTTACTGTTCCAGCTAGATATCTTCGACCAGGACAGCTCAGGCGTTCCCTCACTGTTCCAGTTTGGATATATTTACGTATAATTCAGTATAAGCAAGCTGCACATGTCATGTAGAGCGTTAGTACAATAGAAGCAGATTTTATGTGAATCAAAACTTCGATTATGATCTGTAAAAACTGATCCAACACTGGTTCAGCTCGCGCCACCCGTCTGCCCCTGAGCTGCCTCACCTGCATCGAGAAAACTAGTGATCCTAGGGGATCAACAAGTAAACCTGAGGATAACAAAGATCACATGATGCATTCAAAACTGAAAATCACAATACATAAATTAAAGGAAGTCATCTGAATTGAAAATATCGCTACTGAAAAGACAGATCGGAACATCAGATCTGAATTGCTTTATACTTAGTGACTTATGGTCTAGAGGCTCTCTGGTGGTCCTGGTGCATGAAGCATGTTATCTGAATCAGTAACTCTCTGTGAAGGGATTACAGTACTTCCATAATCCCTGATCCCTTCGTTGAAGGGATTTGTGACGCCCACACCCATGGGTGTTAAGGGATTTGGGTTGAATGATAGTAAAAGGAAAAGAAGGGCTGAATAAATTTTTTTGTAAGCTGTATTGCCTTACGAATTCGATATACAAACAGTTGAATTAATGGCGCCAAAAATGAAATAGCAAAAGCAGATCTGACCAACAGATTTGAATAACAGATCTGATAAAATTGCAAAGTTGCGAAATTACAACTACTGGAACTCTATATGAATTCACTATTGTTGTAATAGATCTAATACATTTTTGACAAAAGATCAAAAACAACAACAGCTGCACGGAAAACATCGGCCTTTGATAAACACTTGCACCACAGCTGGTTCAGCTCCCGCCGCCCGTCTGCCTCAGATCTGTCTCACCTGCACCATTAAAAGCTAATGAGCCTAGCAAGTAAAATCTGAGAATAACAAGATCACTTAATGTAGGCAGACGCATTCATATCTGAAAATAACTTAGTTTAAAGGAAGGCATTTAAACATAAACATCTTTCGTAAAAAATCAAATTTGGGAAAAAACCCATATTTCATCATAAGTTTCTTGTGATTTATGGCTTAGAAGCTCTACTTAGGTCCTTTGGCACTTGATCAAGTTACTTCTGAATTCACTCTTTATGGTATGAAGCCCTATATGAAGGGGCAACTGACACTCGACGACTGCTCACCCTTCCTTTATGAAGGGGCAACTGACACTCTCGAGAGCTGTTCACCCTTACTTTATGACCGTCTGTTATCTACGCCATAAATCCTTTAAAACCAAATATTTCTTCCTTTAAACTCATATATGGTTGAAAGCAGATCTGAAAATCATCAGGTTTCACTTCTTTTAAAACTCGTTTCTCTTTAAAATCTCACTGAGCATCAGATTTTGTTACTGGGGACTTATATCTGGAATGAAAACCGATTCGGCTAACAAAATAATACTCGGGTACAAAACAGATCTTAGTCGTGAAAGCATATTTGGCTATAGAAGTAGTTTCGCTGGTGTTGAGACATGTTTGACTTCAGGATTGGTATCGCTAACGTCGAAACAGATTTGGATATGGGATATTGGCTCTAGCGTGAAACATATTGACCTCAGGCGCAGTAATGCTAGCAAGAAAACAGATATGACTGTAAAAACAGTATTTATGAGGGAAACAGACTTGACACGTGAAAACAGATTTGACCTGTGAAATTAGATGTGACCATAGAATCATTTTGCCATTGTAGAAAACAGATTTGGTAGCGGAACTAGTGCTGCAGTATCACGAACGACATCCAAAGGTACCAGTTCCGCCTATCAAACCAGAACAAAATCCCGATTCGACGAGCATCACCGATTTCTTGGAGTCATGTCCAGACGCTGCCATTCACCAGAAGGAAGAACTTCATACTCATACCATAAACTAGAATCTGTAAGCTCAGTGGTTTTGAAATCAACAATATCATCATTGAAACATGCTAGAGAATTTCAAAACATAAAACATTTCTGTGAACCCGAACTTTCATTTTCGTAACCAAGCATGAACATAAACATAGCTATATCTTGAACTTAAACAAGCAATCAAACACAGAACTGAGGAAAAACAATATATGCTTTAATGGTGTTGCAAAGAATCAGCTTTTACTTGCCTTAACACTGGAAACACGAAGACACCTGGTTCCTGTTGGGGATCCGGATCACGCCCCCCGACTAGGCAGCGGAAGAACAGAAAAAGATGCCGGGAGATGATCAATATGAAAATACAAATAACAAATAACAATTAATTGTCATTCATAGGGTGTTCAAAGTCACTACCTTGCTGGCACTTGTGCCTGGCTCCAATCGGAATTACAATAACCCGGCTCTTCTCGGTAGATTGCGGTAGATTACGCCAATCAGGTCCACGACTGGAGACTAGGTTCCTTCGTCAGCCTGCACTAGAAGAGCTGACGAGATCTGCGCGGACGGATCCTCCTCGTCAAGTTTGGCCGGAACAAATTCCGGCGAAGAGGCGGCGGCGGCGGCGGCGGCGGCTCTTTGAGAGAGGAGGGGCGGCGCTCACAATCTAGGTTTAGGGTTAATTTTAGTGTTGTGTATTAAGTCTAGGTTTAAGTCTAATTAAATAGACTTAAGTGTTGGACTTGGACCGGCCCAACGGGCCCAGGTTCAACGATGAACATTCAGTTCATCTCCACCACCGAGACTTCATCGTAACTCCGATCGCCGATCAGATCGGACCGATCGATTCAGTTTCCAAAACTGAACACTATGATCTGAAAAACCGTTTTTGAGAACTCCAATGCAAAATGACCGTTTTGCCCCTCAACAGCGGAAATCACGATTTGACCACTGTTGACTTTTAGGAAGTCGCACTCCCCAAAACTACCTCTTCCTTTCGTCTCAATACATTGTAGCTCAGTATCCGTGCGGTAATCTCGAATCCAGTACTTGTGTGACCCTCCAATGGTTACTCCAATGCAAAATGACCGTTTTGCCCCTCAACAGCGGAAATCACGATTTGACCACTGTTGACTTTTAGGAAGTCGCACTCCCCAAAATCCTCTTCCTTTGCTCAATACATTGAGCTCAGTATCCGTGCGGTAATCTCGAATCCAGTACTTGTGTGACCCTCAATGGTTCAGGGATACAGCTAGCCGTGGGCCCACAACCATTGTGGCTCCGGAATCAAAATTCCGGACTTGCCCATCGGATCATGGTAAGAGCGTCTAGAAACATCGCCCCATGATCCCCTAGGTATCACTGATAGTGCCTGCAAGAACCAGTTGGTTGTGGTTAGCGTACAGTACGGTCCTTTCAATCCAAATATCACGATCAGATCAACGATCATTGGTAAATCAAGAGTCGCTAAAGATCCGATAGCTATGCATACATCTTGGAGATCGAATAGTGACATCGCGAGTGCAACTAGGTAAACACATTTACCTAAAACACTTCTAGTACTCTGGCCAGAGATTTATACACTATTATCCCCTCAGATAGCATAGGATATCCACGCATGTCTGCGAGCGGTGAATCCTCGACAACGATGCATCGACTCCTACATGCATCGGGGTCTCACCCAATCCCGACTCCTTATGACCCCAAGTGAGTCGGCAAACGGGTCAAAGTGAGACGCCTATCATGTAGAGTCTCAATGACGTTTCGAGTCGTGAGGACTAATCAGTACAACCAAGACCTCGGACCTATCCACTCGACAAATGGAAACCACTTGGAAAGTCCGAACGAGGGTAGTTCGATAGATCACCAGGTCACTATCTATCTGCATGCTCAGAACATCACAATGTTCCCTACCAATGAAACATGGTACTTCGCATCGCAGATACTAGTCTCGAACTCGGGCGGCCTTATCCTCATTTTGACGGCCCAATCTACTAGGAACGTGTTCAGAATACTCAGCGACTATTAGATGTGTTTCATGATAGTCGTCATACCCACTATCACATCTAACATACGCTTTAGTGCATTCTAGGTCTTTACTAAACACAATTGTAAATCATTACACACATAATGAAAGTAAAGAACGCCATATAAAAGAATGCGAATATCATATATAAAGATCGTTTGTACAAGAGTCAATAAAACCCACACGCCACACAAGTTGGCTAGTTGGCTAGTTGGCATCAGAATACTCAGCGACTATTAGATGTGTTTCATGATAGTCGTCATACCCACTATCACATCTAACATACGCTTTAGTGCATTCTAGGTCTTTACTAAACGCAATTGTACATCATCATACATACAATGAAAGTAAAGAATGCCATATAATAAATGCGAATATCATATATAAAGATTGTTTCATACAAGAGTCTATAAACCCACACGCCACAAGTTGGCTAGTT
>KV011304.1:227835-246478 GCA_001598015.1 Dorcoceras hygrometricum
TTGGTTGATTTTGAATCAGCAGATGCATTCGTTTGTGTTCAACAGTCATCAGCTGTTGCATTGTGTCGTTTGTGTTCAACAGTCACCAGCTGTTGCATTGTATCGCTGTATTCAGTCATTGCACTGTTCATACGTCTGTTTGTTGTGCAAACGACATCGTTTCATTTATTCAGAGTCACGTCTTATAATAGATATTCGAACGTCTGTTTATTCTTGGTAACAGAATTTCTTACGTCAGCACCTTAAAGTAAACGACATCGTTTTATACCTATTTCCCGAGTAGCATTGTTAGAGATTGTTATTGCGTCTGGTTCAAGCTAACGACGTCGTTTCCTTAAGTTGCAACTGGTAGCAGATATTCTTATGTCATCATGTCTGTTTCCTACTTCAACGACATCGTTTCATCTACTACGTCTGTTTCAAATATTCTTGCAGCTGTTTTACGACAAACATGAACAGTGAAGATCTGTTTTGTTTCAAAGTATTGTTTCACTTTGTTACGTCTGATGTCATTTCAGCGATACATTTTCCAAAGTCGAATTCGATACTCAGTAAAGTTTTAAAATGGGAAGCGAGAGTTTTAAATGATGGAACCCGATGATGTTTAAAGAATGATTTCAAAGAAAAGAAAGGAAGTTAAAGGAACAAAAGTTTATTTTAATGGTTTATGGCATAGATAACAGACGGCCACCAAGGAGAAGGGTGAGCAGTTTTCCAGATGTCGACTGCCCTTTCATATGAGCTATATGATGAAACTGATATCGGAAGTCATTTTGATCAAAGTGCACAATGGGCCTAAGGAGATCTTCTAAGCCATAAATCAAAAGAAAATAATGTTGATGAGATCTGGGCTATTATCCCCATTTCTATGTCTATGAAAGAAAGGAAAGTTTACGAATGATATAGAAAAGAATGTTTATGTTTACCAGATGTTCCTTTAACTCAGTTATGTATGATTAGATGTTGGCCTGCGTTAAATGAATTGTTGTTACTCTGATTTTACTTGCTGAGCCCCTAGGCTCATTAGCTTTTAAAATGGTGCAGGTTCGACAGCTGAGGAGCGAACGGGAGGTGAAGCTTGAATCAGCTTCTGAGTGGTGTGTGTTTGTCAATGGCCAGCGTTTTCCGTGTCAACTCTTATGTTACTTTATCTTTTGTAAAGACTGTATTAAATCAGTTGCAACAGTAGTAGTTCATATAGAATCAGCTGTTGTACACCGCAATTGCAATATATATAATAGAATTTGTCAAATGTTTGTCAGTAGTTGGCGCGCAAGTGTATACGTGTTTGTCAGCTTTTTGTGTTCTTGTTTTAAATTTCTTTTTAAGTTATAAGAAATACAGCTTATAACAAATTGTCTTTCAGCCCTTCTTTTTATTTTAAAAATTTCATTCACCCCAATTCGTGATTCCCGTGGGTTCGGGCGTCACAACATGGTATCAGAGCAACGTTCCTGAGATAAACACACTAACCGTTAGCTGGATCAGAATTCATCGTCCGTTCCTCTAAGTTGTGAGTTTATTTCAGAACATTGTCTTTAAATTATTTTAGCATGTTCTAATAAAAATATGTGGTAGACTACGGGCTATAGAATATAAGATGTCAGGAATAGGAAGAGGTAGAAGAAGTATTCCCGTAGAGGAAACCAACACTGACAATAATGCTAATATTACTCAATTGTTAAGACTGCTGGTAGAGCAAAACAGTAGAGGTAATGGCCAATCTTCTAGCAGTAGAGGACCAAGCCATGATGACCCTCAAGAAAAGTTAAGACGACAGAAGCCAAAAGAATTCAGTGGTACAACTGATCCACTAGTGGCAGAGAGTTGGATCAAATCAATGGAGGTTATCTTTGAGTACCTCCAGATATCTGATTTATATAGGCCAAGGTGTGCTATCTATATGTTGAGAGAGGATGCGATGATTTGGTGGGAAGGAGCCAAATTAACGGTGGATTTGATAAATCTGACTTGGGCAGATTTTAAACAGGTGTTCTTCGAGCAATACTTCACGGCTGATAAGAGGTCTGCATTGAAGAGGGAGTTTTTGACCCTTAAACAGGGGGGTCTGACCGTACAGGAATATGTGCGTAAGTTTGAAAGAGGTGCTATTTTGTGCCTTTAATAGGAAGTGACCCAGAAGAGAAGTTGAGTCATTTAGTGGAAGGATTGAAGCCTATGTTTAAAATGAATGTTAGGCTATCAGTGACCAGAACCTACAGAGAAGCAGTGGACAGATCCCTGCGTATTGAAAGGGACTGTAAAGATGTTGATGAGGAAAGGAAACATAAGAGACAAGCCTTTCAGCAGAAGGATCAGAGGCCGTTCAAGAAACAGAACAAGAACCAGCAGAGGCCTCAAGAGCAGAAGCCTCTACCGATTCAACCCATCAGCTCTGTTCCTGCTGGTAATAATAGGCCAGTATGTCCTAAGTGCCAGAAAAGTCATCCTGAACAATGCAGACTTGGACAAAATGTCTGCTATAAATGTGGGGTGCCAGGACATATAATGAAATATTGTCCATAGTCCAAGCAATTGGTGACCAGCAGAGCCTTTGTAATGACAGCTGATCAAAAAAATCCATACTCGACAATAGTTATGGGTGAGATTATGATTGCTGAATTAACTTCCCTGGCTTTAATAGATTCGGGAGCCACTCATTCATTTATAGCTGCTGAATTTGCTAAGAAATTGCCCATCAAGCCTGACCAGGTAGCTGTAAGTTTTTGTGTATCAGTACCGTCAGGAGAAGAATTGATATCTCACGATGTATTTAGGAGTTTAGAACTTAGTCTGCAATGGCATCAGATTTCGGTTGCATTGATTGTTTTGCCGATGCCTGAATTTGATGTGATTTTGGGAATGGATTGGATAACCAAGTATGCAGTAGTAATAGATTTTAAGCTTCGGACAGTAGCGGTTAATCCACCCAGAGGAGATTCCTGTAAGTTTGAAGCTAAACATGTTAGTAGAATTCCTCGAATAATATCAACTCTTAAAGCTCAGCGATGCTTGAAGAAAGGAGGGGTAGGATTTTTGACAAGTCTATCGTCCTTATCAATGAACAGTAAACCCCAGTTGTCAAAGGTAGAAGTAGTGAATGAGTTCCCTGAGGTTTTTCCCGAAGATATCCAAGGATTACCACCAGACAGGGAGTTAGAATTTTCGATTGAGTTGGTTCCAGGAGCCGCTCCAGTTTCAAGACCACCATACCGTTTATTTCCATCAGAAATGAAGGAATTGAAATAACAGATACAAGATATGTTGGAAAAGGGGTTTATCAGACCAAGTACTTCACCGTGGGGAGCCCCTGTTTTATTTGTTAAGAAAAAGGATGGAAGTATGAGGCTATGTATAGATTACCGAGAGCTGAACAAGTTAACAATTAAGAATAAGTATCCATTACCTAGGATAGAAGATCTGTTTGACCAGTTGAAAGGGTCCATAGTTTTCTCTAAAATCGAATTGAGGTCTGGATACCACCAACTGAAAATCAAGGCGTCAGATATTTACAAAACAGCTTTTAGAACTCGGTATGGTCACTATGAATTTCTAGTTATGCCATTTGGACTTACGAATGCTCCATCAGCTTTTATGGATTTAATGAATAGATTCTTCCAACCATTTTTGGACCAGTTCGTAGTGTTATTTATTGACGACATCTTAGTATACTCTAAGACCAGATGCGAGCATGTTCAACATTTAAGAACAGTTCTCCAGATTTTGAAAGATAAGAAGTTGTTTGCCAAATTCAGCAAATGTGAGTTCTGGTTGGAGAAGGTATCGTTCTTATGCCATATTATTTCTAAGGATGGGATTGAGGTCGACCCAGCTAAAGTAGAAGCTGTTCGCAACTGGCCGATACCAAAGACTGTTGCATAGATAAGGAGTTTCTTGGGTTTAGCCGGATATTATAGGCGATTTATCCAAGGATTCTATAAGATAGCTGTTCCCCTGACTACGTTAACAAGAAAAAAGGTGAAGTATAACTGGACAGCTGAATGCCAAAACAGTTTCGACAAATTGAAACAAACGCTGATAGAAGCACCTGTGTTAACAATGCCATCTGATCAAGGAAAATTCGTGATTTATACAAACACATCCAAAATGGGTTTAGGAGATGTTTGATGCAGGATCGTAAAGTAATTTCATATGCATCCAGACAACTGAAGGATCACGAGAAGAATTACCCAACGCATGACTTGGAACTGGCAGCTGTTGTCTTTGCCCTTAAAATATGGAGACATTATCTCTACGGGGAGAAGTGTGAAATATTCACAGATCACAAGAGTTTGAAATACTTATTTACCCAGAAAGAATTGAACATGAGGCAGAGACGATGGCTGGAGCTGGTTAAGGATTATGACTGTACGATCAGCTATCATCCAGGAAAAGAAAATGTAGTAGCGGATGCGTTAAGTAGAAAATATATAGGATTAGCGCAGATGATTGTCCAGAAACCGTTGGCGGATGATATTCAAAAGTTTGGACTTGAACTAATGTCCAGCAGTAATGATGTGATTTTAGCAGATCTCTCAGTAAGATCAAATCTGATAAATCAAATTCGAGAGGGTCAGCTGAAAGATGAGCAGTTGCAGAAATGGGTCAAGCAAGATAGAGAAAGAGGCAGTAGCCTCTACTTTTCAGAAGATGGAGTAGTTAGATTTATGGGAAGGATCTGGGTGCCCCAAGTAGACAACTTGAGATCGGATCTTTTGAAAGAAGCCCATACAGCTCCATATTCAGTACATCCCGGAAGTACTAAGATGTATAAGGACCTCCAGCAGTTATACTGATGGCCAGGAATGAAGAGGGATGTTGCCAGATTTGTAGCTGAATGTTTAACATGTCAGCTGGTGAAGGCTGAACACCAGCGTCCAACTGGATTACTGAAGCCACTGCCCACTCCAGAATGGAAGTGGGAGTGCATAGGGATGGACTTTTTAACTTGTTTACCTAGGACGGCTCAGGGATATAACTCCATTTGGGTTATAATAGATAGACTCACTAAGTCTGCTCATTTCTTACAAGTCAAGACAACATACGAGGTGAGCAGATATGCAGATTTATATGTAAAAGAAATAGTGAGGCTAAATGGTGTTCCTATTTCTATTGTATCGGATAGAGATCCTAAGTTTACATCAGCCTTTTGGAAAAGTCTGCATAGAGCTATGGGTACGAAACTAAACTTTAGCACGACGTTTCACCCTCAGAAAGATGGACAATCTGAAAGGGTGATTTAGATTTTGGAAGATCTACTCAGAGCATGTATTGTGGATTTTTCAGAGAGTTGGGATCTGAAGTTACCATTAATAGAGTTCGCCTATAATAACAGTTTTCAAGCTTCGATTCAGATGGCTCCATATGAAGCACTTTATGGCCGAAAACGTAGAACACCACTCATTGGGATGAAGTTGGTGAAAGAGCTGGTTTATGACCAGATGTAGTGGAGCAAACAGCAGCAGCTGTTAGGAAAATACGAGATAGGATGAAGGCTGCTCAAAGCCGACAGAAAATTTATGCAGATAATCGAAGAAGGGACCTGAATTTTGAAGTGGGTGATCACGTATTTTTTAGAATTGCTCCAATGAAAGGAGTAATGCGTTTTGGGAATAAAGGAAAATTGAGTCCAAGATATATTGGACTGTATGAGATTCTAGAAAAGATTGGAACTCTAGCATATCGTTTAGCACTGCAACCAAAGCTGTCGACAGTGCACAGTGTTTTCCATGTATCGACTTTGAGGAAATATATTCCTAACCCTTCGCATGTGCTAAGTCATGAACCAATTCAATTAGCACCAGATTTAAGCTATGAAGAGAGACCAGAAAGAATTCTCCTCCGAGAAATTAGAAAACTAAGAAACCGTAGTATTCCTATGGTTAAGATACAATGGTCTAATCAGTCGGAGCGAGAAGCAACTTGGGAGACAGAAGCTGATATGCTTTCCCTTTACCCACATTTGTTTGGTACGTAAAATTTCGAGGACAAAATTTAAATATGGAGGGTAGAGTTGTAACTCCCCAAAATCCATAGGACTACATGTATGCATCTTGTTTATTTTCATGAATTAATTGGCATTTGGATTATTGAGCATTTGCCGATTTTATTGATTTCAGAAAATGATGCGACTCGGCTGGTTTCATCAGATGGCTCCAAGGGTGATACATGAGCAGGTTTTAAAATTTATTGAAAATATCTTTAAGGAGGACAAATGATTTCTAATAAAACGGGTTTGGTGTTTTACAAATTAAAATGTTGAGAAGGAGGTTTTGCCAAAAATTTTAGGTGTGTCATGCTTGAAATAACATAGCATCTTGCCACTAATCCCATTCATATTTAAACCTGTTTTGAAAGCAAAGTACATTATCATTTGCAAAGAAAATCTTTAGTGTTCTTCAAAATATTTCTAAAGAAGCTCGTGTGGTTGCACAAGGAGGAGATTTCTGTAGGAATGAGGTTGCAAGCGTTGATTAAGGCAAGTAAAAGCTGATCCTTTGCTACACCATTTGAAGCATATATTGATTTTATTCATTTGATGGATCTCCTTTCCAGTACGTTATAGTATGTTGAAGTTCATGTTTAAATGATTTACGCATGAAAGAAGGAAAGAAAGATGGGTACGAAAATGATGTTTTTTTTATGCTTCCAAGTGTTTTCCAGAAAGATATGGATGTTTTAAAATACTGAGGATTCGAGTTTCGATTCAATTATGTTTATGGACGTTCTTCCTTCCGATGGATTGTAATATTGGAACTTGATACTGTGTAATCGGTGGTTGTTAATTGAATCAGTATAAAGTCTGGTTTGATAGACAACAGCTGATGGCACAGTTGTCGTTTTTGATGTTGCAACACCAAAGTTAGTCATCAGCTGTTGCATCAGTTTCGTAAACAGTTATTGTATTTGTTAGTCATCAGCTGTTTGTTGATTTTGAATCAGCAGATCATTCGTTTGTGTTCAACAGTCATCAGCTGTTGCATTGTGTCGTTTGTGTTCAACAGTCACCAGTTGTTGCATTGTATCGTTGTATTCAGTCGTTGCACTGTTCATACGTCAGTTTGTTGTGCAAACGACATCGTTTAATTTATTCAGAGTCACGTCTTATAACAGATATTCTTACGTCTGTTTATTCTTGGTAACAGACTTTCTTACGTCAGCACCTTAAAGTAAACGACATCGTTTTATACCTATTTCCCGAGTAGCGTTGTTAGCGATTGTTATTGCGTCTGGTTCAAGCTAACGACATCGTTTCCTTAAG
The DNA here is from genome assembly GCA_001598015.1 of Dorcoceras hygrometricum. Taxonomy (NCBI): domain Eukaryota; kingdom Viridiplantae; phylum Streptophyta; class Magnoliopsida; order Lamiales; family Gesneriaceae; genus Dorcoceras; species Dorcoceras hygrometricum. The sequence goes on from KV011304.1 coordinate 235,097, forward strand.
TTGAAACTGGTAGCAGATATTCTTACATCATCATGTCTGTTTCCTACTTCAACGACATCGTTTCATCTACTACGTCTGTTTCAAATATTCTTGCAGCTGTTTTACGACAAACGTGAACAGTGAAGATCTGTTTTGTTTCAAAGTATTGTTTCACTTTGTTACGTCTGATGTCATTTCAGCGATACATTTTCCAAAGTCGAATTCGATACTCAGTAAATTTTTAAAATGGGAAGCGAGAGTTTTAAATGATGGAACCCGATGATTTTTAAAGAATGATTTAAAAGAAAAGAAAGGAAGTTAAAGGAACAAAAGTTTATTTTAAAGGTTTATAGCATAGATAACAGACAGCACCAAGGAGAAGGGTGAGTAGTTGTCCAGATTTCGACTGCCCTTTCATATGAGCTATATGCTAAAACTGATATCGGAAGTCATTTTGATCAAAGTGCACAATGGGCCTAAGGAGAGCTTCTAAGCCATAAATCAAATGAAAATAATGTTGATGAGATCTAGGCTATTATCCCCATTTCTATGTTTATGAAAGAAAGGAACGTTTACGAATGATAAAGAAAAGAATGTTTATGTTTACTAGATGTTCCTTTAACCCAGTTATGTATGATCAGATGTTGTCATGCGTTAAATGAAATTTTTAGTACTCAGATTTTACTTGTTGAGCCCCTAGGCTCATTAGCTTTTAAAATGGTGCAGGTTCAACAGCTGAGGAGCGAACGTGAGGTGAAACTTGAATCAGCTGCTGAGTGGTGTGTGTTTGTCAATGGCCAGCATTTTCCGTGTCAAGTCTGATGTGATTTTATCTTTGTAAAGACTGTATTAAATCAGTTGCAACGGTAGTAGTTCATATAGAATATCAGCTGTTGTACACCGCAATTGCAATATGTATAATAGAATTTGTTTTCCGTAAATGTTTGTCAGTAGTTGGCGCGCAAGTATATACGTGTTTGTCAACTGTTGTGTTCGTGTTTTAAATTTCGTTTTAAGTTATAAGAAATACAGCTTATAACAAATTGTCTTCCAACCCTTCTTTTTATTTTAAAATTTTCATTCACCCCAATTCGTGATTCCCGTGGGTTCGGGCGTCACACCTCTTGTCTGCTGTGAAGTATTGCTCAAAGAATACTCGTTTGAAACCTCCCCAAGTCAGATTTGCCAAATAGACAGATAGCTTAGATCCTTCCCACCAAATCATAGCGTCATCTCTCAGCATGTAGATAGCGCACCGAGGCCTATCCAAGTCTGGAATTTGGAGATACTCAAATATAACCTCCATCGACTTGATCCAGCTCTCAGCAATCAGCAGAGCTGTTGTACCAGTAAACTCATTCGGTTTCTATCTTCGAAACTTCTCTTGAGAATCATCGTGGCTTGGTCCTATACTACTAGAAGATTGGCCATTGCCTCTGCCGATTTGTTCTACCAACAGACTTAGGAGTTGGGGAATACTATCATTACTATCGGGGCTGGTTCTTCTAAGGAGGTGTTTCCTCTACCTCTGCCAGACATCTTAATCTATATCCCGTAATCCACCACAAATAAACATCAGAACATGCTAAATTTAAAAGACAAAATGCTCTGAAACATAAAGTAAAACTCACAGCTCTGGATAAACGGTCAACAAAATCTGTCCCAATCGGAAGTAGTGTGTTTATCTCAGGCCATGCTCTGATACCAATGTGATGCCCACGCCCATGGGTGTCAATGGATTTGGGTTGAATGATAGTAAAAGGAAAACGAAGGGCTGAATAATTATTTTTTTGTAAGCTGTATTGCCTTACAAATTCGATATACAAACAGTTGAATTAATGGCGCCAAAAATAAAATAGCAAAAGCAGATATGACCAACATATTTGAATAACAGATCTGATAAAATTGCAAAGTTGCGATATTACAACTACTGGAACTCTATATGAATTCACCACTGTTGTAATAGATCTAATACAGATTTGACAAAAGATCAAAAACAAGAACAGCTGCACGGAAAACATCGCAAAAGCAGATATGACCAACATATTTGAATAACAGATCTGATAAAATTGCAAAGTTGCGATATTACAACTACTGGAACTCTATATGAATTCACCACTGTTGTAATAGATCTAATACAGATTTGACAAAAGATCAAAAACAAGAACAGCTGCACGGAAAACATCGGCCTTTGATAAACACATGCACCATAGTTGGTTCAGCTCCCGCCGCCCGTCTGCCCCAGATCTGTCTCACCTACACCATTAAAAGCTAATGAGCCTAGGGGCTTAGCAAATAAAATATGAGAATATCAAGATCACTTAATGCTGGCAGACTCATTCATTAAGAAAATAACTTAGTTTAAAGGAAGGCATTTAAACATAAACATCCTTCGTAAAAAATCATATTTGCGAAATAACCAAGATTTCATCATTTTTCTTGTGATTTAGGGCTTAGAATGTGAGACCTAAAATGTAATTAAGATTAATTTGTTGGAATTAATCGGTTTTTGGAGATTTCTGGTGGTTCATATCTCTGTTTGGAAGTTTGGTTTGTATTTTCGGGTCGGAAATCACATTTGAAGCAATTCTGGAAATTTTGATATTTTCGAGATTTCGAGTGAGAAATCTGGTTTTGAGAGGTCTTCTTGGTTTTGGTGAAAGCTGTTCGGGTTTCTTGAGAAATCTGGTCGCTGGTGCCTTTGTATTTGCGCAGCGTGTTTTGTAGCGTAGGAAAGGAAACGCCGTTGTTTTTGTGAAATCTGGTAGTCTCGTGTAGGAGAGATCTGGTTGGTATTTAGCGCTAGAATCTGAGGTAGAGATCTGCCCGCGTGTTTTTGAGTTGAGGGCTAAACGATGTCGTTTTGATAAGTGGCTACGGCGTCGTTTGGTGAACGCTGGAGGGAGAGATCTGTTTTGTTGGATGTGTGTTCGCTTGTCCAGATTTCAGTGTCCAGCTTTTAGCGTTAGCATTCAGATTTCAACTGTGGCCCTGTGCGACGTCGTTTTTGCATTAGTGCTATTACCAGCGTTGGTTTGTTATCAAGATTTCACCGCGGTTTCGAAGCGAGTGGTGTGTTTAACTTTCCAGATTTCACCGTAGCGTGTAGCCTCATTTTGATGTTAGCGTATTTCCAGCTTTCAGCATTTTTGGGTTGGAGAAATCAGATTTCACCGTGGTTTTAGCGCAGGCGTTGTATGGCTGTGAGATCTGTTTATGTCGGTGCATGTTTTAACCAGATTTCTCGTTGGTATTTATATGTTAGAAGTGTGGCCTTCTATTACTTCACCAGATCCCATACTTAGCAAATTTACCCGACTTTCGTTCTCTATTTCTCAAACCCTTGGGTACTGTTCACCGTTGATTTTATCCGGCGATTCCCATCGTTTCGGGCCACCATTTTTCTTGTTCGAGGTAGCGTTGGACTCCTCTTGGAAAGATCTTTCATTTCTTACCCATTTTGGAGTCTATCGTTTGCTGGAACAAAAGCTCGAAGCTACTGTCTTTCGGTCGAGTGTTGTGTACGCAGGTAGCTTTAGAATTCAGTTGTTGGAATCTTGTTCTAGGCCTTGTTTTAAGATTCCTGTTAGATTGTGCGGGTAGAATGGAAGGCTGGTTGTGTATGTAAATTCCAGCCATGAACCTTTAATGGTTGGCCGTGAGATTTGTTGTATTTTTTCCCTGAAATCTGTGCACCGTGTATTTTGGCAGACATTGTGCAGGCCGTGACTTGCTACGTTCCTTTGAGGAATCTGATTTGGGTAAATCAGGAATAAGAGGTACGGATCTTGAGCTTGTAATTCAGCGTGAAACCTGGCTTGGACAAATTGAGAGATGGCTGTGTTTGGATTGCCGTGCACTGATGTTGCTCTGTGTGAGAGCTGTGTATGCTTACCGTGTGTAATTGTTGTGTTGCATATGGTTATATGTTTGTTGTTCTAGCATGTTGCATACACGCATTCCATTCAGCTATTGCAGCCTTTGTTCGTTGTTGTCTCTCTGTTTTCTTACCAGGATGCGAGGGCGAGCGGTGATTCCGCACTCTCATTTCCCCTATGCGCCGAGTGGCTAGCTACCACAGTTCATAGGTTGGGTTGGTGATGCATCTGGTAAGGGTGGGCGAGTAGGGTGAGTGGGTAGCACCCACATGTCCTACACTCACCGTGGCCACATATTCTGTTGCAGATTTCGTTGAGCTGTTGTCTCCTTTCTCATGCATCGCATCTGCATTTTATTCTTGCTGTTTACTGTTGTTTTATAGTTTCTCTCCGTACTGGGGTTTGACCCCATGTCCCTCTGGGGCTTGGTTGTTTTCCTTGTTGTGTTGTTTTCAGGGAATCCAGGTTTTACAGCTGGTCGTGGTTTTAATCCAGCTGGTGGTGCCCCAGGAGGTGGTTAGAGTATCCCAGTTGCGTATAGCATATTTATATGTATCAGTTGAGTTAGCCAGGTGGTTGCCCTGTGCTTCGTGGCTGTATCCAGTAGTTGGAGTCTGATACTCGTGGTTGTATGCTATACTGTTTTGTTATGGCTTGTAGCCATTTGTTGTTTTGTTGATTTTATAAAATAGCATATATTTTGAATATTGCATTATTTTAAATTATATTGTTTAACTCGTCAGGCCAAAAGCAAAAATTTTACCCGCTTTTTAGTAGCTTCCGCTTGTGTTTGTATGTTTTATCTCTGATTTGAGCACGAGACCTGACATTTTTGGTATCAGAGCTTAAGCTGGGATAAGCTCGATTTCTTTGATCACACTCGAGTCTAGGCACAGTGTTGTGTGTTGCATGTTCTTGAATATGTGACTACGTGCTGCATATTTCTGTGTTATATGCTATTTATGCCGTATCTGTTCTGTTTTGCTTGATCTTGTTGAGTGTTTTCGTAGATGCCGCCTAGACGTCGTGGTAGAGGTAGGGGGCAGTTTGAGGAATCAGCAGGACAGAATGAGGATCGGCGTAGCTCTCCTAGTCGTTCCCGTAGTAGGCATGAGGAGGAGGAGGAAATTGGTGACTTGCCTCCCCCGGTGGAGCGTATGGATGTGGTGATAGCACGGTTTCAGCGGATGAACCCTCCAGTCTTTAATGGTGATGAGTCCAGTGAGGATGCGGACTCGTGGCTCCGTAACATTATTGGTCTTTTCGATCGGGTGCGGTATGATGATGATCTTCGGCTGAGTTTAGCGACCCTCTTGCTTAGGAAGGCTGCAGAGCCCTGGTGGCGAGGCGCTTCGAGTACCTTGTTAGAGACCGGTGTTGGGATCTCTTGGGACAGTTTCTGCGAGACCTTCCGACAGGAGTATGTGCCCGAGTATTGTGTGAACGCCCGGGAACGGGAGTTCGATCATCTGGAGCAGGGTTCCATGACTGTTCGGGAGTATGCTAGGATGTTTTCTTCTCTGTTGGCGTACGTTACCCATGTTTCTGGCCGGGAGAGGGCCAAGAGGACTAGATTTCTTGAGGGATTGAATGAAGAGCTGTATCAGATGGTGTTGACCAGCAAACCCAAGAGCTATGCTGAAGCAGTTGACACTGCTATTGATATCGAGGAGGGTTTGCAGAGTCGTCGTTCTCGCAGGCAGCAGGCGGCGCAGGTTAGTCATCCTGCTATTCAGGGAGCGCAGTCTTCCCAGTCCTCCCAGTCAGCCCATCAGCCCCAGCAGCAGCAGCATCAGCAGCAGGTAGCTCAGCAGTCTGGCCGTAAGAGGTTTCGACCCCGTGGTCAGCAGTTCAAGAAGAAGTCGGGTTCTGGCTCTTCTGGTCGAGTAGCAGTGGTTCTCGGGCTGAGTTTTGTTGTTTTTGCGGTGGAAAGCATCCGTCTGCGCAGTGTGTTGGTGTGCAGGGCTCCTGCAACCTTTGTGGTCAGTACAGGAATTTTGCTAGAGTGTGTCCATCAGCTGGATCACAGCAGACCGTGGCCCAGCCTCAGGGTCGAGGAGGTCAGTCTAGGGGTCGTTCCCCTCAGTTTCAGCAGCCCCGATTAGGTGAGACTCCGTTTAGGCCGTTTCAGCATCCTGGTCCGTCGCGGTTCGGACAGTCGTCTCAGCCTTTCTTCTCTGGACCCCAGCATGCTCAGGTTAACGCCATCACTAGGGAGCAGGCCGAGGAGACACCGAGTCGGGTGATCGCAGGTACTTGCCTTGTTTTTGATTTTCCTGCGCGTGTGTTGTTTGACACTGGTGCATCGCATTCGTTTATTTTTGATTCGTTTGTTGTTGAGCATGGTGTGTGTACCATCACTTTGCACGATGCCGTTTCTGTTTATATCCCTGGTGGTGTGAGCTTGTTCTCCCAAGAGGTTTTGTTGGATGGTGTGTTGCGGTTTGGTGAGCATGTCTTGTTAGCAAACTTGATCCAATTGATGCTTTGGGATTTCGATTGCATAGTTGGGATGGATGTGCTGTCCAACTATAGGGCATCTGTGGATTGTTTTCATGGAATTTTTCGTTTTAGGCCTTTGTCTGGCAAGAAGTGGGACTTCTATGGCCAGGATTCTAGATCGAAGATTCCCTTAGTCTCAGCGATGGAGATGTTTAGCTTGTTGTCCTTGGGGAATGCTGGCTTTATGATCTACGCTTTGAATGTGTCTTCTTCTTCCCGCGTCCAGCTTAGTGACGTTCCCGTGGTGCGACATTCCCCGGATGTGTTCCCGGAGGAGATTCCTGGTTTCCATCTGAGGCGGGAGATTGACTTCAGCATAGATCTGGTGCCTGGCACAGCTCCAATTCCGCGTTCTTCTTATCGTCTTGTGCCTGCGGAATTGAGAGAACTCAAGGTTCAGTTAGATGATTTGCTAGAAAAAGGTTTTATCCGACCTAGTATGTCGCCATGGGGAGCGCCCATCTTGTTTGTGAAGAAGAAGGATGGCACAATGCGGATGTGCATTGATTTCCGCCAGTTGAACAAAGCGACAGTCAAGAACAAGTACCTGTTGCCGAGAATCGATGATCTGTTTGATCAGTTGCAAAGGTTCTACGGTGATTCAAAGATTGATCTTCGTTCAGGGTACCATCAGCTGAGAGTGAGAGAACAAGATATCGCGAAGACTGCTTTTCATACCAGGTACGGGCACTTTGAGTTTCTTGTGATGCCTTTTGGATTGACTAATGTCGCTGCAGTCTTTATGGATTTGATGAACCGAGTTTTCCGCGAGTTTATTGATCAGTTTGTGATCGTGTTCATCGACGACATTTTAGTCTATTCAAAGACTCCTTTGGAGCACAAGGATCATTTGCGTATTGTCTTTCAGACGCTGAGAGACCAGCAGTTGTATGCAAAGTTTTCCAAGTGTGAGTTTTGGCTGGATCGCGTCGTATTCTTGGGTCATGTGATTTCAGCCGAGGGATTTCGGTGGATCCCAGTATGGTTGATGTTGATCTGAACTGGGAGCGTCCCAGAAATGTTTCCAAGATTCGTAGTTTCTTGGGTCTGGCTGGCTATTATCGTCGCTTCATTGAGGGATTCTCTAGTATAGCAAAGCCGATGACTCAATTGACTCAAAAGGACAAGCCTTTTGTTTGGACTGAGCAGTGCGAGAATGCTTTTCAACTGCTTAAAGAGAAACTGACTACTGCGCCTGTGTTGGCTCTGCCGTCCGGAACAGGTGGATTCGTTGTTTGCTCTGACGCTTTGCTTAATGGATTGGGTTGTGTTTTGATGCAGAATGGTCGAGTCATTGCGTATGCCTCGCGACAGTTGAAACCGCACGAGACTCGTTATCCAGTCCATGATTTGGAGTTAGCAGCGGTGGTCTTTGCGTTCAAGATCTGGAGTCACTACCTGTATGGCGAGCAGTTTGTGGTGTACTCGGACCACAAAAGTTTGCAGTATCTGTTTTTGCAGCCTGACTTGAACATGAGACAACGTCAGTGGATGGAGCTGCTAAAGGACTTTGATTGTGAGATCAAGTACCAGCCTGGGAATTCGAACGTAGTAGCCGATGCTTTGAGCAGGAAGGCTAGTGAGATGCTTGCGTCATTGTACATCTCTAAGGATCAAGAGCATCTTAACACTACGAGTTGGAGATTCTACCCGACTGAGGATTGCATTGTGGTTTCATTGTTCCAAGTAGAGCCATAGATTGTTTCGACTATTCGAGCAACTCAGAGGACTGATCCGTCTATCCACGAGTTGATGTTAAAGGTCAGGGCTGGAGAACTTGAAGATTACTCTGTCTCTTCCGATGGTTGTTTGCGTTTCTGGGGCAGGTTGGTTGTGCCCAATTTGATTGATTTGAAGGAGGAGATCCTTCGGCAAGCGCACTGCAGCAGACATAGTGTTCATGCACGGAAGATGTACCATGCTTTGAAGCCGCACTTATGGTGGGATGCCCTGAAGAGTGACGTTGCTGGTTTTGTCGCTCATTGTTTGAACTGTCAGATGGTAAAGGCCGAAAGGATGAGACCTGGTGGTCTGTTGCAGAGTTTGGAGGTGCCCCAATGGAAATGGGAGCACATAACTATGGATTTCGTGACGCATCTGTCTCGTTCCAGCAGAGGATTCGATGCTATTTGGGTGGTTATAGACCGACTGTCGAAGTCTGCACATTTTATTCCCTATGGGATGACCTTCTCGTTGAAGAAGATGGCAAAGCAGTACGTTGATTTTGTTGTTAGACTGCATGGTGTGCCCGTTTCAATCGTTTCTGACCGAGATCCGAGGTTTACTTCCAGGTTTTGGAATAGTTTTCAAACAGCCTTGGGTACCAGATTGGCGATGAGCACCGCGTATCACCCCCAGAGAGATGGCCAATCTGAGCGCACTATGCAGACGTTGGAGGATATGTTGCGAGCTGTTGTATTAGATTTCGGAGGTAGCTGGCAAGACGCGTTGTCTTTAGTGGAGTTTTCCTACAATAACAGCTATCAGGTGACGATTGGCATGGTGCCGTTTGAGGCGTTGTATGGCAGGAAGTTCAGATCGCCTGTATGTTGGGAAGAAGTGGGGGAGAAGCAGCTATCTGCCTCTGACTTTGTGCAGCAAATGAAAGATCATGTGGATCTTATTAGACAGCGGATGAAAGCTGCCCAGGATCGCCAAGACAGTTATGCGAATAAGAGGCGTTGCCCTCTTGAGTTTCAAGTTTGTGATCGTGTATTTCTCAAAGTTAGTCCGTTTCGCATTGTGATGCGCTTTGGACGCAAAGGAAAGTTAGCCCCTCGTTACGTCGGACCGTATGAGATTGTTGAGAGGATTGGCCCTTTAGCATATCGGCTGTTGTTGCCGCCAGTGTTGTCTTCTCTACATGACGTCTTTCATGTTTCCATGTTGAGGAAGTATGAGCCAGATCCGTCTCATGTGCTTAGGACTGACGAGGTAGAGCTAGATCAGACGTTGAGTTATCTAGAATATCCCTTGCATATCCTTGGCAGGAAAGAGAAACAGATAAGAAATAATACCATTCCGTTGGTAATGGTGCAGTGGAGCAAACATGGAAGGGAAGAGGCTACTTGGGAGCTGGAAGAAAAGATGCAGCGCGAGTGGCCGCATCTGTTTGAATAGCTGTTGAGCTAAATTTCGAGTAGTTTGTAGCTTTTGATTGCATTTCTTCCCTAGCTGTCGTAAATTGTTTGCTCAGTTATCTTGAACTCTTGGATTGTGTGAGGTAGAGTTCTATTGTGTATCTTGCTGTTTTATTGTATTTCCAGATTGTTGTTCGATTTCGAGGACGAAATTCTTTTTAAGTGGGGGAGAAATGTGAGACCTGAAATGTAATTAATATTAATTTGTTGGAATTAATCGGTTTTTGGAGATTTCTGGTGGTTCAGATCTCTGTTTAGAAGTTTGGTTTGTATTTTCGGGTCGGAAATCACTATTTAAGCAATTCGGGAAATTTTGATATTTTCGAGTGAGAAATCTGGTTTTGAGAGGTCCGCTTGGTTTTGGTGAAAGCTGTTCGGGTTTCTTGAGAAATCTGGTCGCCGGTGCCTTTGTATTTGCGCAGCGTGTTTTGTAGCAAAAGAAAGGAAACGATGTCGTTTTTGTTAAATCTGGTAGTCTCGTGTAGGAGAGATCTGGTTGGTATTTAGCGCTAGAATCTGAGGTAGAGATCTGCCCGCGTGTTTTTGAGTTGAGTGCTAAACGATGTCGTTGGATAAGTGGCTACGGCGTCGTTTGGTGAACGCTGGAGGGAGAGATCTGTTTTGTTGGATGTGTGTTCGCTTGTCCAGATTTCAGTGTCCAGCTTTTAGCGCTAGCATTCAGATTTCAACTGTGGCCCTGTGCGACGTCGTTTTGGCATTAGTTCTATTACCAGCGTTGGTTTGTTATCAAGATTTCACCGCGGTTTCGAAGCGAGCGGTGTGTTTAACTTTCCAGATTTCACCGTAGCGTGTAGCCTCATTTTGATGTTACCGTATTTCCAGCTTTCAGCATTTTTGGGTTGGAGAAATCAGATTTCACCGTTGTTTTAGCGCATGCGTTGTATGGCTGTGAGATCTGTTTCTGTCGGTGCATGTTTTAACCAGATTTCTCGCGGGTATTTATATGTTAGAAGTGTGGCCTTCTATTACTTCACCAGATCCCGTAATTAGCAAATTTACCCGACTTTCGTTCTCTGTTTCTCAAACCCTTGGGTACTGTTCACCGTTGATTTTATCCGGCGATTCCCATCGTTTCCGGCCACCATTTTTCTTGTTCGAGGTAGCGTTGGACTCCTCTTGGAAAGCTCTTTCATTTCTCACCCATTTTGGAGGCTATCGTTGGCTGGAACAAAAGCTCGAAGCTACTGTCTTTCGGCCGAGTGTTGTGTACGCAGGTAGCTTTGGAATTCAGTTGTTGGAATCTTGTTCTAGGCCTTGTTTTAAGCTTCCTGTTAGATTGTGCGGGTAGAATGGAAGGCTGGTTGTGTATGTAAATTCCAGCCGTGAACCTTTAGTGGTTGGCCGTGAGATTTGTTGTATTTTTCCCCTGAAATCTGTGCACCGTGTATTTTGGCAGACTTTGCAGGCCGTGACTTGCTACGTTCCTTTGAGGAATCTGATTTGGGTAAATCAGGAATAAGAGTTACGGATCTTGAGCTTGCAATTCAGCGTGAGACCTGGCTTGGATAAATTGCGAGATGGCTGTGTTTGGATTGCCGTGCACTGTTGTTGCTCTGTGTGAGAGTTGTGTATGCTTACCGTGTGTAATTGTTGTGTTGCATATGGTTATATGTTTGTTATTCTAGCATGTTGCATACACGCATTCCATTCAGCTATTGCAGCCTTTGTTCGTTGTTGTCTCTCTGTTTTCTTACCAGGATGCGAGGGCGAGCGGTGATTCCGCACTCTCATTTCCCCTATGCGCCGAGTGGCTAGCTACCACAGTTCATAGGTTGGGTTGTTGATGCATCTGGTAAGGGTGGGCGAGTAGGGGCGAGTGGGTAGCACCCACATGTCCTACACTCACCGTGGCCACATATTCT
>KV011304.1:246502-270679 GCA_001598015.1 Dorcoceras hygrometricum
TCAAATACTTCAATCAGTGTTCTTAAGCTCTGTTCCTCACTTCCGGAGACACTCGCAAGAGCAAAGATTGATAGCTGAAATCAAGATGTTCTCAGTATTTCAAATTCACTCTTATTTATAGACAACGATCTCTGTATTTCTTGCAGCATTTCCAACGTATTCAATTCGAGTTCCACGTGTCATGCTGAGTATTCAAACAAGATATACTCCCACCGCTTCCAAGGTGGATAACGATAAACAGATTCCTCAACTGCTGTTGATCGTCCTCAGTAGCTGTTCTACTATCGTTGTTCTTCAGCAGTCGCAAGAATCAGCTATTGTAATAACCAGTCGCAACAACAGAAATCCAGTCGCAACATATGTGAGACCTGATTTTGTATTAAGGATTAATTGTTGGAATTAATCGGTTGATCATGAGATTTCGTGTTTAGATCTCTGTTTTGAGTTGCATTTTCGGGTTCCATTTCGTGTGTTGAGCAATTCTGGATGTTTTCGTGTTTTTGAGTTTTGAGGCAAAAGCTAGTTGTGGACTAGCAGCTGGTCGGTGGTGAAAATAGTCGTAACTTATTTTGGTAGCGCAGGGCTTGAAACGCCGTCGTTTGAGATGTTGCGACTGGTGTTTCGTATGTTGCGACTGGTTGTGCACTGTAGCTGCGACTGGTATATTGCGGGGAGTTGTTGCGTCTGGATAGGCAGTCGAGAGCTATGGTCAACGCGGGTCAGCGCTCCTGTGCTTGCGACTGGTTGTGTTAGTACGTTGCGACTGGTACCAGACGAGGGAAGCGTTGTGCGTTGTTTTGTCTTGCGACTGGATACCCAGCTGCTGGTAGTATGCGACGTCGTTTGGATAAGTTGGTGCGACGCCGTTTTGAGGACCAGTCGATGGTTTGCCTTTGAGTGATTTTAGCGTCCGGTCGACTGGTTGTCCAGCTCTTGTATTTCGAAGCAGCGTCTGGTTGTCCAGCTTAGAGAGATTGTTCGCTACTGTAGTTAGCGACTGGTTTTGTTTAGCATGAATCGAGATTTCTTCAGCTGTTGGTTCTTGCGTCTGCTGGTTTGGGAATTGTTAGTGTCGACTGGTTTTGTCGGAAGACAATTATTGGTGTTGTTTTCCAGTCGTTGCTAGTGCTATTTATAGGGAGACTTGGTCTTCGTATTGTGATATCTTTTCCCATACTTAGCGAATATTTCCAGCCTTTCGTTCCTTATCTTTTGAACCCTAGAACACTGTTCAGCCGTGAGCTTTCCGGCGATTTCCCGTCGTTTCCGGTGGTTGTTCTGCTCGTGCGAGGTAGCGTTGGACTCCTCTTGAGAAGCTCTTCCAATTCATACCAGTTTTAGAAGCTGTAATTGGCTAGTCGAGGAACGCGAAGTTGCTGCCGTTCGAGTGTTGCGTCGATTTGGTAGAACTACGTTCTGGTTTTCGATGAGACCTTGTTCCTAGCTTTAGTTTTTAAGCTTCCTATGAATTGTTGAGGTATATTGGGTAGCTGGTCGAAGTGAGACTCCCAGCCGTGAGCTCGTTTAGCAATCTGTTAGATTTACGTTTTGTATGCCGTGTGTTTAACAGGCTTTTACTAGAGTCTTCGGGATTTCTCGCAGGGTTAGTTGTTGCTCAGTATAAGGTACGGATTTGAGCTTGTTTTACAGCGAAGTTATGGCTTGGATGAATTGTAGTCGCTGGTATGTGGAATTGTCGTGCCTGCTGGTTGTGTTCTGTTGAGAATTGTGTATGCTGCTTTTACTGTGTTGCATATGTTTATATGCTTGCATCCCCGCATGTTGCATACACGCATGGTATTCCTATCCAGTTTTGGTAGTCTTTGTACCATGGTTGCATTGTTATTGTTTTCTTACCAGGATGTGAGGGCGAGCGGCAATACCGCACTCTCCTCTCCCTGCTGGGATCGTAGCCACCATGAGCCGAGTGGTTAACTACCACAGTTCATGGGCGGGGCAACAGTAGGTTGAGTTGTTTGATGCATCCTGTAAGTGGGTGTCGTATCATGGCGAGTGGCTCACTACCACACTGTGAACACACCCCGTGGCCACTGTACATAGTCAATGATTCTTGGAGCTATGTTTGAGTTCCTTAGCTCCCTTGTGGGTCGAGCTTTCCCTTGTTCCTTGGCGTCTCATGCATAGCACCTGCATTTTATTCCTTGCTATTATTATGTTGTATTATTGCTCTCCGTACTGGGGTTTGACCCCATGTCCCTCCGGGGCTTGGTTTGTTTCTTTGTTGCGTGGTTTTCAGAAAACCCAGGTTCTACAGCTGGCCGTGGGTTTAACCCAGCTGGTGGTGCCCCAGGAGGTGGCTAGTGTGTCCCAGTAGCATATAGCATATATATATATATATATGTATCAGTTAGCCAGGGGGATGCCCTGCGCTTTGTGGTTGTACCCGTAGGGGAATATGATACATGTTTGAAGTATGTATGTTTTGTTGTTGAATGTTTTATGATTTGGGAAACTTATTTTAAGTATTATGGTATTTTAAATTATACGTTTAAAACCGTCGGGCCTAAAAGCGAAAATTTTACCCACTTTTTGGTAGCTTCCGCATGTGTTTATCTGTTTTGAGCACGAGGCCTGACAGATTTGGATATGGGATATTGGCGCTAGCATGAAATAGATTGAACTCAGGCTCGGTAATGCTAGCAAGAAAACAGATACGACTGTAGAAACAGTATTTATGAGGGAAACAGACTTAACCCGGGAAAACAGATTTGACCTGTAAAATCAGATGTGACCATAGAAGCATGTCGCCATCGTAGAAAACAGATTTTGCAGCGGAACTAGTTCTGCAGCATCACGAACGACATCCAAAGGTACCAGTTCCACCTATCAAACCAGAACAAAATCCCGATTCGACCAGCATCGTCGATTTCTTTGAGTCAAGTCCAGTCGCTGCCATTCACAGAAGGAAGAACTTCATACTCGTACCATAAACTAGAATCTGTAAGCTAAGTGGTTTTGAAATCAACAATATCTTCATTGAAACATGCTAGAGAGTTTCAAAATAGAAAACATTTCTGTGAACCCGAACTTTGATTTTCGTAACCAAGCATGAACATAAACATAGCTATATCTTGAACTTAAATAGGCAAGCAAATACAGAACTGAGGAAAAACGACATATGCTTTAATGGTGTTGCAAAGAATCAGTTTTTACGTGCCTTAACACTAGAAACACGAATACAGCTGGTTCCTGCAGAAATCCACCTCAAACAATCAACGACGATCTCCTTAGAAATGTTTGAGAGAACGAGAGAGAGAATTCTTTGACAAATAAAATAAGATTCACTTCCACAAAAATCAGTAATATACGGCAGTGCAGTTGTAGTAGGTAAAGTACCATGATTAAGCATGGGTTACCATGCCTTTACTTTTAAAATTTGATAAAAACTCCCTCTCATTGTTTAAATTTTGCAAATTTGCCAAATGATTTTGGAAAGAGACAATTTTCCCATTAAAAATTGATTTCGAACGAATTTGAAATCTGCTCGTGTCTTATGCTTGGGGCGAAATCTACCTGGAAACCTTCTGCGTCGTATCTCAAATCTGAAATGAAGAATCAACTTTTTAAATAAATAACATGAACTTAAGCTGAAATCTGAACATGGAAATATCAACATAGCCCTAAAAATGGAAATGATTAAAATTGTGGTCCTATGGATTTTGGGGTGTTACAGGATTATAGTCATATCGTAATCCTGTCCCTTCCTGATTGAGCAGGTCCTCTATGCCATAAGTCCTTAAAACTGAAACTTTACTTCCTTTAATTGAAATAACTATTATACTTTGCTCTTGATCAAAAATCGATTTCTGAAACTGATTGATTCACTGCTATGGAACTCATTTTGTCTGTAAAAACAACTTTACTGAGTGTACAGCTGGGCTATGAGCTGATGATAGCAGAAACCAGCTCGGAGAGAAAACGGCCTATGAGCGCAAAACAGATTTGGCTTAAAGAAACAGATCTCAAGCATAAGGAACGGCTTTGGCTACATGAAACAGATCTCTGGTGTGAAACAGATCACTGGCGTGAAGAACAGCTTTGGATAACGAAAATAGCTTACGAAGAGGGAAAATAGATCTGATTCTACGAAAAATAACTTACTCGTAGTAAAAACATATTTGGTTCAAAGAAGACAACTTACGCGCAGTAAAGCAATAACATAAGCTTCAAAGCAAGAATTTTAGCTTGGAAGGTCACTCAGCTTTGAGAAACCCAATCATTTTAACAATAAATCACGCAGCCTGGTCAAGGAAAATATGCCAGATCTGCTTAGAAAAAAGGTACTGCAACAAGTTTGGACAGTCCCCAAACAGACAAGCTCAGCTTGTTCGACCAGAACTTAGTCCCGATCAAACCAACACCGCCTATTTGTTCAGAGTCGATGTCCATAACTTTTACAGCACACCAGAAAATAAAACTTCTCTTGGCTTATCTTATCTGGAAATCTGTACAACTCTTTATTTTTAAGAAACACAACTGCTTGCTAAAAGATAACTGGTGAGTTTCCTCAAAACTTAAAACATCAAAGCAGTGAATCATTAGCTTAAACATGAACTTGAACTGGCCGAACTTAAACATGCATCAGGCAAGCACGCAACAGAAAACAACGAAAAATAATATGTTTTCTAGATGCAACAAGAATCAATTTTACTTGACTGGACTGAGGATATCAACGAACAGATGACCTCGGCTGGAAACCTTCGCAAGCACAACTCTACGAGATCTAGTTTTTGAAAGAGGAAAGATAGATTTTCTTGTAATAAAAGTGAGCTCTAAACTCACGTAACAATCATAGATGGTGGGAGTATGATTTGTAGTAGGTGGAAAGTACAATGATAAGGCATGGTTAGCTTACCAAATCCTTGAAAAATTAATAAAATATCCCTACTACTATTTTAATTTGTAAACTTGCTACCCCATTTTATAAAAACAGACCTCCCATCCGAAATCATTTTATTTAAAGAAAACTGCTCCAGCTCGAGATTGCGCTTGAGGCGAAATCCTCCAAGAAACCATCTGGGTCGTTGCTTCTAAGCTGGAAGAAAATAAGAAATCAGCTTAGACAACTGATACTATCTTGAACTGAAATCTGAATGCTCAAATCTCAAAACAGCCCTTAAAATAAAAAGGCTAGTTAACTGTTATGACCCGAAAGATTATTGGATTTATTAAGAAAATTAATCGGGTTTTGTATAGACCAGATCTGGCGTGAAAAGATTTGGGATGGACCAGCTTTGAGCTGGTATGCTTGGTGAAGGTATCGGGTTTCTATTTGTGTAGTGGAAACAGATCTGGATAGTTATAGAGTTCCGCGGAGTAGCAATCATATTTGGGGAGTTGAGAAGTGTTAGTTGGTAACCTCGGCTTTTGTGTTGGTTGATGTTAATCAGGGCTAGAGGTCAAATCTGGTTGTCGCAAAGTATTCGGAGTTCGCTGGTTGAATGTCCTGCGCGGGTAGAGAAACGTTGTCGTTTGGGAGAAATGAGATTTGAAGTACGCAAGTTGCTGTGTGAACCGGCCTGGTTCGAGGGTTGGTGTAGACTGATTTTGGGCTATCTAGATCGGAAGGCAGTGCGGTGCCATTTTGGGCATTAGCGAGCGCTGGTTAGTATTTATGTGAGAGCTAGTATTTCAGATCTGGTTTGCGATGCGACGCCGTTTAGCGATAGTAGATTTGGTACTAGCGAGGTGACGTGTACCCGTGGAATAGTGGATCTCTGTGCGACGTCGTTTGGAGGATTCCAAACTGTTTTAGCGTAAGGTTCAGATCTGGAGTGGTACTCAGATCCGAGTGGGAATCAGCTTTGAGCATATGTTATCGGTGGCTACTGTTCATCAGATTTGGGAGACTTAAATATATAGAGGTCTTTGACTGGTCTCGCCATTATCTTCCCGACACTTATAAATAATTTCGTAATCTTACTCTGTCGCGATACCTTAGTTGCTGTTCACCGTAGCTTATTTCCTTCGATTGCCGGCGGTAGACAGCTCCGACAGAAGCAAGAGTGGTAGTGTTGGACTCCTCTTGTCAATATCGTTCTTTCTATACATCTTTCGATGACTTGGGTTTAGCTTGGAGAGGATCGCGAAGGAAGCTACTTTGTGTAGTCTGTTAGCATTTGAGCGGAACTGTTTTCCCGTTCAGGTAACGCTCTGAGCTAGTGTTAGATCCTCCCTTATGCTCCGTTTAGAGCGATCTGTTGTGCTCGAAGGGTAGGACAGATCTGGTTGAGCTCGTAGCTCCCAATTAGAGTTTTTGTGTTCTGTGTCCCTGAGCTTATCGTAGTTTTTGGCTTATCAGGTTTCAGATTGTGTGCTCGGGACCTCGCTTGTAGTAATTGTAGCTCAGAAGGTTAAGGTACGGATGTGAGATTGTTTTACAGCTTTAGACAGAGCATGGGTATTATGTGTGCTGCTGTGTATGCTATCATTTGGTTGCCTCTGTTCTGTGTTGGTTGTTATAAATGTTTCATACACGCATTTTCCATGATCAGCTCAGATCTTGCTAGCCTTTCCTTGTTGTGATAATCTGTGAGTACAAGGACAAGCGGCAATACCGTGACCCTCATCTCCCTGCTGGATTGTTGTTAGCCTCTATGAGCTGAGTGGATAGCTACCATCCCTCATGAGCTTGGCAACAACAGGTTGAGTGATCTGTTGTGCATCTGGTAACGTGTGTTGAGACGAGTGGGTAGCTCCCATATACTTACACACCCCGTGGCCACAATCTTTTAGTTGATCTGTATCAGTTGTGAGATGTTTTGAGATCCTTTGGCTCCCTACTTTCGGTTGTAGCCTGTTGTTGTTCTCATGCATAGCATCTGCATTTATATTTGTTGCTATCTAACTGCTGTTTTTCAGTTGCTCTCCGTACTGTGGTTTGACCCCATGTCCCTCTGAGGCTGTTTGTTGTTTGCCTATGTGTTGTTTCAGGTTTTTACAGGTTTCTCAGCTGGTCGTGTAGATGGCGAAGCTGGTGGTGCCCCAGGAGGTGGATAGAGTGTCCCAGTTATGTATAGTATATAAAGGCAATAGTTGCATCATCACTGGGGTATGCCTCGATTTGATGTTCTACTGCTACGTTGTATCTATGTTGAGCGAGAGACTCATCATGGATCCTTTGGTGTGTTGATTGGGAGTCACTCTATGTTTGTATTGTTGCTGGTTGTTGTATTGGGTTTTCAGTTGTTGTAAAACCAATAATTTGGATATCATTGTATTTTTAAATTATGTTTTCTAAGTCAGGCCAAAGATAAAATTTTAGCCACTATTTAAATGATTTCGCGTTGTTTATTGCGTGTTTGATCTCTGATTGAGCATCTGGCCTACTGCTGGGGTTGCTGCTGAGATGACTGGGGAAACTGGGGAGGTTGCGCCCCTGGAGCATTGGGACGTGAACCTTGTGCAGCTTGAGGCTGAACTCGAGACCTGCGGTTCCTCAACCCTTCCTCGACGTCCATTGCCTTGTCCACCGCGTCCGCATAACTAGTCGATGAACTCTCCAACACCAAGGAATACAGATCCTCGTTAAGCCCTTCCAAGAAACGGTTCTTCTTCGCCCTCTACCGGCCAGACACATGAGGAACGTAGGCAAGAAGAGAAGAAAACCTACGAGCATACTCTCCCACGGACATGGTTCCCTGAACCAAATTGTCAAACTCACGCTCCAGATCATTCACATTAGTTTATAGCTGACGCATTTGTGGTTGAGCATGGTTTTCATACCACTTCTTTATGTGATGTTGTTTCTGTTGCGACTCCTGTCGGCACGAGCCTGTACTCTCGAGAGTTTTTTTGAATGATATTTTAGGTTCGGTGAGAATGTGTTGGTAGTGAAACTGTTTCGGTTAGTGATGTGGGATTTGATTGTATTTTGGGAATGGACGTGTTGTCTAGCTTTAGGGCCACCGTTGACTGTTTCCATGGCGTTGTGCATTTTTTGCCCCAGTTTGGTGAGAAATGGAATTTCTATGGACAAGATTCTCAGTCGAAGATTCCCTTGGTATCTGCCATGGAGATGTTTAGCCTGTTGTCATTAGATAACTCTGGGTTTATGATTTATGCCCTTGATGTTTCCCGAGAATCGCAGATAGAGTGAGCGATGTCCCCATTGTTTGGGAGTTCCCTTATGTGTTTTCGGATGAGATTCCTGGATTCCCACCGAGACAAGAGATTGAATTCAGCATAGAGTTGGTGCCTGAGACAACCCCGATTTCGAAAGCCCCGTATCGACTAGCGCCAACTTAGTTGAAGGAGCTCAGGATCAGTTGCGTGATCTTTTGGAGAAGGGATTCATAAGGCCGAGTATGTCGCCTTGGGGAGCTCCGATTCTCTTCGTGAAGAAGAAGGATGGATCTATGAGGATGTGTGTGGATTTTCGACAGCTGAATAAAGCGACGATCAAGAACAAGTATCCTTTGACGAGGATTGATGACTTGTTTGATCAGCTGCACGGATCAGCAGTGTACTCCAAGATTGATCTGCGATAGGGTTATCATAAGTTGCGGATCAGAGACTCTGATGTGTCGAAGACGGCTTTCAGGACAGGAGTTTGATCAGCTGCACGGATCAGCAGTGTACTCCAAGATTGATCTGCGATAGGGTTATCATAAGTTGCGGATCAGAGACTCTGATGTGTCGAAGACGGCTTTCAGGACAGGATACGGGCATTATGAGTTTTTGGTGATGTCGTTTGGGTTGACGAATGCTCCTGCTGTCTTCATGGATTTGATGAATCGCGTCTCTAGTGAGTACATCGATCATGTTGTGATTGTCTTCATATATGACATCTCAGTGTATTCGAAGAACTTCTTGGAGCACAAGGACACTTAAGATTAGTGTTGCAGAAACTGAGAGACTCACAGCTTTTTGCGAAGTTCAGTACGTGTGAATTCTGGTTGGATAAGGTAATCTTTTTGGGTCATGTCATATCTGCAGAAGGTATTTCGGTGGATCCTAGTAAGGTCGAAGCAGTTCTCAACTGGGAGCGAACTAGGAATGTTACAGAGATTCACAGTTTCTTGGGTTTGGCTGGCTACTATAGACGTTTCATTGAGGGTTTTTATCCGATTGCCATGCCGATGACGCAATTGACCCAGAAAGATAGAAGATTTCTGTGGACAGATGAATGTGAGTGGAGTTTCCGATTGCTCAAGGTTAAGTTGACCACTGCTCCTATTTTGGCCTTGCCTTGAGGTTCTGGATTTTTTGTTGTTTTTTCTGATGCTTCTCTGAATGTGTCAGGCCTCGTGCACACTCGCAGAGTTTAACCACGCAAACACTTAGCGGAAGCAATAAAATAGTGACTAAAATTTTCGCTTTTGGCCTGACGATTAAAACATATATTTAAAATACAACAATACTCAAAATATCACAGCTCTATAAACACAATTCAGTACAGCATTCAATATACACAAGCACTACCGAAAGCAACTGAGATACAACAAAGCCCAGTGCACTCCCCGGCTAACAGTGCTTATACATATATACTATACGCTAACTGGGACACTCTCACCACATGCTGGGGCACCACCAGCTGGGTCTACTCCACGACCCGCAGAGTAACCATGGTAACCTGAAAACACATACAGGAAAACAATACCAGCCCAAGAGGGACATGGGATCAAACCCTAGTACGGAGAGAAATATAAAACAGCTAACGGAAAGCAACAAGTACTATGTAATGCTATGCATGAGAAAAAGGCTACAACCGAGACATAGGGAGCCAAGGAATCTCAATTCTGATCAAGAAACAGATACAACTGAACAACAGTTAACAGTGACCACGGGGTGTTATAAGGGAGCTACCCACTCGTCTCAACACACGGTACCAGATGCAACACATAGCTCAACCCGCTGTTGCCCAACTCATGAGATGTGGGAGCTACCCACTCCGCTCATAGTGGCTAACAGATCCCAGCAGGGAGATGAGGTACGGGAGTTACCCGCTTGGCCTCTAACAGCATCTTGGTACGCATAGATCAAAGATACAAGGCACGGCTACAACAGATCTGAGCTCAAGAGATAAATGCGTGTATGCAACAGATGTAATGATCAACACAAAAACATATACATTACGCAAAGCATACACAGCAGCAAGCATAATCACCCATGCTCAATCCAAAGCTGTAAAAACAAGCTCACATCTGTACCTCAAGATCTTCTATGCTACAATTACTACAACAGGGTCCGAGCAACACAGATCTGTCACCTGCTAAGCCATCATAAGCAACAACTCAAGAACCGAAACACAGAAAAGCAACAGCTGGTAGCTACGAACTCGACCAGAGCTATGCTACGCTACAATTACTACAACAGGGTCCGAGCAACACAGATCTGTCACCTGCTAAGCCATCATAAGCAACAACTCAAGAACCGAAACACAGAAAAGCAACAGCTGGTAGCTACGAACTCGACCAGAGCTATGCTACCCCTCTATCTCAACAGAGATCTCTAAACAAACACAAGGTAGGGTCTGAACACTTACCCCAACAAGTTAGGATGGAACGCTAACAGACTACACAAGGGAGATGTCTTAGCACACCTCACCAGCTTCAAGCAAGCGTCCAAAAGTAGCACCAAACGAAGCGTCTTAGCAAGAGGAGTCCAACGCTACAACCCTCACTTCAATCGGAGCTATCTACCGCCGGAAATCGAAGGAGATAAGGTTCGGTGAACAATAGCTAGGGTATCGCGACAGAGTTCAACAATCGGGAAATATTTCTAAGTGTTGGGAAACAATACTGAAGAACAAAGGCAAGGTCCTCTTATATACTCAAATCTGTCCATGCCTGCTGAACAAATCCCACCGACAACTTAAAGAACAATTCTGATATTCCTGATAAGTCCAGATCTCGCAACAGATCTCACCCTATGCCAAAGCAGATCTCTATTAATTCAAACGACATCGCGCAGAACCCATCACACATCTGGACATGTCACTCGCTACTCAGATCTGAATCGCTGGCGCAAGAGGAACCTGAAACGCAAAACGGCGTCGCTCTCTAAACATTCAGATCTCTCTCGAATCTGAAGACCAACACTGCTCACTACCGAGTCTCGCCCGCTAAACCAAAAATGCTGTCGTTCCAACTAATCCAAACGACGTAGTTTTAGCAACTCGCTACAAAACAAGCTAGCATCTCTCTTCTGCTCAGCGACAACAGATTCCATCACCACTGCTGAACGCGATCACTCAGCGATGACCAAAACCACATCTGAACAGATCCCGCTACAAAACTCTAACTCTCCAGATCTGTTCCAAGACTTATACAAAACCCGATAACTTCTCCAGGCATATCAACTCAAAGCTGATTCGTCCCAGATCTGGCTCAAATCTGGTCTACGTTAACCCCAGTAATTAACTCAATTAATCTCATCAGCTTTCGGTTCTCACATCTCTCCCCCACTAAAACAGGATTTCGTCCTCGAAATCAATCAACTCCAAATCAAGAGTTCGAGATAACTGGGGAAAAAAACATAAGCAAACATCTACTAGGAAATAACAAAGAACCAACGACTGGAATATGATACAACACTCAATCAAACAGATGCGGCCACTCACGCTGCATCATTTCTTCCAGTTCCCACGTAACTTCTTCTCTACCATGTTTGCTCCCTGAACCATTACCAAGGGAATGGTCTTATTTCTCAGTTGTTTCTCTTTTCTATCCAAGATCTGCGAGGAATATTCAACATAACTCAAAGTTTTATCTAGCTCCACCTCATCAGTTCTCAACACATGCGATTTCCTCAACATCGAAACATGAAACACATCATGTGAGGAGGACAAATCTGGTGGCAATAGCAAACAATATGCCAATGTGCCAATCCTCTCAGCTATCTCATAAGGACCAACATAACAAGGAGCTACCTTTCGCTTGAGACCAAATCTCATCACACTGCGGAAAGGAGAAACCTTAAGGAAAACTAGATCACCAACCTGAAATTCTAAAGGCCTACGCCGCTTGTTCGCATAACTGGCTTGGCGATCTTGTGTAGCTTTCATTCGCTGGCGAATCAGATCCACTTGATATCTCATATGCTGCACAAACTTTGGAGAAGACAACTGCTTCTCCCCCACTTCTTCCCAACATATAGGCGATCTGTACTTTCTACCATACAAAGCTTCGAATGGTGCCATCCCAATCGTGGCCTGATAGCTGTTATTATAGGAAAACTCAACTAAAGACAATGAATCTTGCCAGCTACCACTAAAATCCATCACAACAGCTCTCAACATATCCTCTAAAATCTAGATAGTCCTCTCAGATTGGCCATCTGTCTGAGGATGATACGCTGTACTCATCGCCAATCTGGTACCCAAAGCTATTTGCAAGATCTTCCAAAACCTGAAAGTAAACCTCGGATCACGATCTGAAACAATCTAAATTGGCACACCATGCAACCGCACCACAAAATCTATGTAAAGCTTCGCCATCTTCTTCTAAGAATAGGTTATGCTATAGGGAATGAAGTGAGCAGACTTCGACAATCGGTCTATCACAATCCAAACCGCATCACAACCTCTGCTGGAACGAGGCAAATGCGTGACAAAATCCATAGCTATGTCCTCCCAATTCCATTGGGGCACCTCTAAACTTTGCAACAAACCATCAGGTCTCATCCTATCAGCCTTGACTTGCTGACAATTCAGACAACGGGCTACAAAATCAGCAACATCACTTTTCAAACCTGCCCACCAGTAATGCTGCTTCAAGACATGATACATCTTCCTTGCACCAGGATGGACACTAAGTCAAATGCAATGCGCTTCTCGCAAGATCTCCTCCTTCAGGTCAATCAGATTTGGCACAACCAGCCTGCCACGAAACCTCAAACACCCATCTGATGAAACAGAGTAGTCCTAACCAGATCTCACTTTAAGCTTCAACTCATGGATGGATTGATCAGTCTTCTGAGCTGCTCTAATGCTCGCAAAAATCTGTGGCTCAACTTGAAAAGAAGACACCACAACATAATCCTCAGCTGGGTAAAATCGCCAACCAGTAGTGCTTAGATGCTCATGGACCTTCGAAATTTGCATCGAAGCCAGCATCGCCACTTGAGCCTTCCTGCTCAACGCAGCAACTAGATTCACTTTCCCAGGCTGATATTTGATCTCACAATCAAAATCCTTAAGCATCTCCATCCATCTACACTGTTTCATGTTCAAATCTGACTGAGAAAACAGATATTGCAGACTCTTGTGGTCGGAGTACACCACAAATTGCTCACCATACAGGTAGTGGCGTCAAATCTTCAAGGCAAACACCACTGCCGCTAATTCCAAATCATGAACTGGGTAACGAGTCTCATGCAGTTTCAACTGACGAGAGGCATACGCAATGACTCGACCATTATGCATCAACACACAACCCAATCCATTCAAGGAAGCATCTTCACAAACCACAAAACCACCTGAACCACACGACAAAGCCAACACAGACGTTGTAGTTAGTTTCTCCTTGAGCAATTGAAAACTATTCTCGCATTGCTCTGTCCACACAAACCTCTTGTATTTCTGAGTCAACTGCGTCATTGGCAAACTATTCTCGCATTGCTCTGTCCACACAAACCTCTTGTATTTCTGAGTCAACTGCGTCATTGGCTTAGCTATGCTAGAAAATCCTTCTATAAACCACCGATAATAGCCAGCCAAACCCAAGAAACTACGAATCTCAGAAACATTCTTGGGACGCTCCCAGTTGAGAACAGCCTCAACCTTACTGGGATCCACAGAAATACCATCAACAGAAATCACCCCAGAAACACAACTCGGTCCAACCAAAACTCGCATTTGGAGAACTTAGCATACAGCTACGAGTCTCGCAGCGTCTGAAGAACCAACTTCAAATGCTCTTTGTGCTGCATCGGAGTCTTAGAGTACACCAAAATTTCATCGATAAAGACAATCACAAACTGATCGATGAACTCTCTAAAGACTCTATTCATCAAATCCATGAAAACTGCAGGAGCATTCGTCAAACCAAAAGGCATAACTAGAATCTCATAATGCCCATACCTCGTATGAAACGCAGTCTTCTCAACATCCTGCTCATGGATGCGCAACTGATGGTACCCCGTGGAGATCGATCTTCGAAAACACAGCCGAACCTTGAAGCTGATCAAGCAAGTCATCGATCCTAGGCAAAGGGTACTTGTTCTTCACTGTCGCCTTATTCAACTGCCTAAAGTCGATGCACATCCTCATCGACCCGTCCTTCTTCTTAACAAACAAGATAGGTGCTACCCACAGGGAGATGCTAGGCCTAATGAATCCTTTCTCCAGCAAATCACTAAGCTAAACCTTAAGCTCCCCCAACCCAGCAGGCGCTAAACGATACGGATCTCTCGAGATCGGGGCTGTGCCAGGTACCAACTCAATGCTAAAGTCTATCTCCCTCCTCGGAGGAAAACCAGGAATCTCCTCTGGAAAATGTCGAACCACATGAACTCTACTAAGCTCTACGCTCGAAGAAGAAGACACATCTAAGGCATAGATCATAAAACCAGCATTCTCTAGCGACAACAGGGTAAACCTCTCCATCACAGAGACTAAAAGAATCTTATACTGAGAATATTGGCCATAGAAATTCATTTCTCGCCAGACTGGGCCTAAATCGCACAACTCCATGGAAACAATCCACAGTGGCCCTAAAGCTACACAACACGTCCATTCCCACTATACAGTCGAAATCCCACATCACTAACCTGATCAGGTTGGCTAACAACACATTCTAACCAAACATAAGAACGCCATTCAACAAAATCTCCTGGGAGAACAGGCTCGCGCCGACAGGAGTCGCAACAGATACAACATCACACAAAGTAGTGGTATGCAAACCATGCTCAACCACAAATGCATCAGTAATAAACAAATGTGATGCTCCTATATCAAACAACACACGCGCAGGAAAATAAAAAACAAAGCAGGTACCTGTAATCACTCCCCGCCTGTCAGGCCTTGTGCTCTAATCAGAGATAAAACATACAAACACATGTGGAAGCTACTAAAAAAAACGGGTAAAATTTTTGCTTTTGGCCTGACGAGTTAAAACAATATAATTTAAAGTAATGCAATACTTAAAATAGATCCCAGTTTATAAAAACCACTAAACAACACAATCAATATAGCATACGAAAACAAGTATCAGACTCCAACCACTGGATACAACAACGAAGCACAGGGCATCCCCCTGGCTAAGAATACTGATACATATAAATATGCTAAACGCCACTGGGATACTCTAACCACCTCCTGGGACGCCACCAGCTGGGTTTAAAACCACGACCAGCTGTAAAACCTGGGTTTTCTGAAAGCAACACAACAAGGAAAACAACCAAGCCCCAGAGGAACATGGGGTCAAACCCCAGTACGGAGAGCAACTATAAAACAGCAGTAAACAGCAAGAATAAAATGCAGATGCTATGCATGAGGAAGGAGACAACAGCTCAACGGAATCTGCAACAGAAATATGTGGCCACGGTGAGTGTAGGACATGTGGGTGCTACCCACTCACCCCTACTCGCCCACCCTTACCAGATGCATCAACAACCCAACCTATGAACTGTGGTAGCTAACCACTCGGCGCATAGGGGAAATGAGAGTGCGGAATCACCGCTCGCCCTCGCATCCTGGTAAGAAAACAGAGAAACAACAACGAACAAAGGCTGAAATAGCTGAATGAAATGGGGGTATGCAACAGGCTGGAACAACAGACATATAACCATATGTAACACAACAATTACACACGGTAAGCATACACAGCTCTCACACAGAGCAACAACATCACCAAGCAATCCAAACACAGCCATCTCGCAATTTATCCAAGCCAAGTTCCACGCTGAATTACAAGATCAAGATCCGTACCTCAATTCAGTTCACAATTACCACAATCAAAGGTCCCGAGAAATCTGAATTCCAACCTGTCGAAACACACAGGGCAATATTCTCAAGGGACGCTAATGCACAGAAAGAACGCTGGGAGTTACACACACTCAACCAGCTACTGATTCCAACAATACCACTAACAGGAAGCTTAAACAAAGGCTAATACTAAGATCTCAACAACAATTCGAAGTTCTACCTCAACGACGCAACACACGGCCGAAGACAGCAACTTTGCGATCTCGCTCTAGCCCACAACAGCCTCGAATAATGGTATAAAAAGGAAGAGCTTCTTGAGAGGAGTCCAACGCTACCTCGCACGTACCAAACAACGGTCGAAAACGACGGGAATTCACCGGAAAAGCTTACGGTGAACAGTACTAAGGTTCGAAGAACAGAGGTCGACAACCAAGATAATATTTCGCTAAGTATGGGATCTGGTGCTTGAAATCGAAGACCAAGTTACATCTCGCAAAAGCTGGTTAGAAACATCCACCGACAAACCAGTGGGTACACTACAACCAGCAGATGCAAAGAACCAACTGCTGAATTCTCAAACAACGCTAATCAAAACGATGTCGCAGCGACTTAAAAAAACGACGTCGCACCGCTTACGTCATCGTATCTGCCATCAGCTGGTCGCATAAAACCATCGGCTGGTTTCTCTCACGTAAAA
Source organism: Dorcoceras hygrometricum (assembly GCA_001598015.1). NCBI lineage: Eukaryota > Viridiplantae > Streptophyta > Magnoliopsida > Lamiales > Gesneriaceae > Dorcoceras > Dorcoceras hygrometricum. Next base: position 263,089 of record KV011304.1, read on the forward strand.
TCCTTCCAAAAGCTGGTACCAATCGCGACATCTAAAACACAGCGTTGCAACTAATTAAAATGGCGTCGCATAGCTTACGTAATACTTTCTGCCAACAGCTGGTTATCCAGACGCAAGCTACAGTAACCACCACCAGTCGCAAGCTGCAGTGACGTTGACTAACGTTGACGTCTGCTGATCAAAATCAAACAGCTATGCTTACGTCACTAGCTCCTCAAAACGGTGTGGTATAGCGCTCAACACAAAAACACGCTATTGTCCCCACGACTGGTTCCTACGTTATCTGCTGGCAGACTTCTCAACAGTAGATATCTGCTCGCTACCTGAAACGGCGTCGCTTCTACTAATCTAAACGACGTCGTTACAAACCAATCCAATCGTTGTCGACAGAAACCAATACAAAGAACAATACGTGCTAACTCAACAGCAAAGCTTACGTCAGCAATTGCTATATCAACGCACAACAACAGAAAACATGACGTCACCATGTCTGCTGACAGATATCTCCCCATACTTCAAAAAAATACGAAAACCTCCAGAATTGTTCTAAGTGAGGAATTTGACCCGAAATTACTACTTAAACATCCAAGCAGAGATCTTAAACCACCAAGAATCTCTAAACACCGATTAATTCTCATAATTAATCTTAAACACAAATCCAGGTCTCACATTTCTACCCCACTAAAAGGATTTCATCCTCAAAATCAAATAACAATTCTGAACATTCAATACAACAGCAGAAACCAAACAACAGATCGCCTAACACAAGGCCAAGAGTTCAAGATAACTGAGCAAACATTTAACAACTAGGGAAGAATTACAACCAAAAGCTATAAACTGTAACGACCAGATATTTTAGAAGTCCACAATTAAAAAGATATGAGATTGAGGGATTACATTGCTATTATGATTCGATTCTTGAATATTTCTGTATATGCAATGATCAATCTTTATTCTGTTATGGATTGATCTTCAAATGTTAGAATGAAAGTACAGTAGATGTTTAGTGACTTCTGCAAACCAAGTGGATTCTTTATTTAACTAAAATTCTCGGTTTCCATTCACATCTTTTATTTTAAAAACAGAGCACGCTCCTTTCAGAAGTTGGCATATTGATATAACGTGTTTTCTTTCCTTAGTCATTGTAAATCATATAAATAGAATCTTAAGCTGATTCATGCATCATTACTTTCAAAATCAAATCATATTAAGCGGTGCTCGCTCTCAAGAAGCCGTACTTTCAAAGTGTTTTAAAGGAAACAGGCGGTGCGCAAGAAGTATACTGGATTTTCTGCTGTTCTTGTGTTAAAGATACCAGGCAAGTAAACTCTGTTTCTTGCTCACTCAATAGAAAGCATATATTCAATTCTGTTTTTATGATTTTCAGTGATTCATTCATCGAAGTAGCTTACAAGTAGCTTATTCGATCTTTTCCAGAAGTTTCATAAGATATGTCGAAGTCTTTAGAGGAAGGTAACCTTCGTAGTTCATGGTTATCTGCATGTTAAGAACGAGAGCTGGTTCTTATACCACTGCTGATATTGCCTTGTCGAAAATATTCTAAGTATGAAATCAGCAGTTTCATTTCTTTGTTGAAAACCAGCAGTTGCATATTTCAGCAGATGTATATTCAGCAGATGCAATGCTTTCGTAACATTCAGCAGCTGCATTACTTTGTCAGAATCCAGCAGTTGCGTTGTCTTTAAAAAATTCAGCAGATATATTTCATTTTGATATTCAGCAGTTGCGTTGGTTCCATAAAACCAGTAGTGACTGGTTGTAGCGACTGGGTTATGCGCTAACGACGCCGTTTCACTTTACATTTGATTAAAAGACCTTGCGACTGGATTCTTGTCTTGCGATTGGTTCCTATTCGTTGCGACTGGTATTATTCATTCAGTTGGTATTAGTCTTGCGACTGGTACTGTTCATTTTCTTGAGCAGATAACGGAATTCTAGAATTTGATTCCTTACTCATTTACACTTCAATTCAAATGAATCTTTCGACTTATCTGACAGATTCAACTAGCTAAGTTATTCAGTTTTCATCTTCGCAAGCTTTACAAGGAAATCCTTTACAATTCCAGAACATCATTAGATAAACAAAGACCAGTAACTCGAACAAAAGAAATAAAACAGTTTTTCACGAGAGAAAGAAAGAGCAGAACAATGTTTTATGAAATTTTTTAAGTTACGACAATGAAAAGGATCCCTAAAGAAAAGGTGAGTGCGCGGCTGACGAACCGTGTGCCCTTTTAACCAGCAAGGATTAGGATTACAGGTCGACGGATCTGTATACCCCTTCAACCATGAGCCATAGTGCTAAAACTGATATCAAGAGTTTGATCAAACGAAATGGGCCAAATGTTAAAGTATTGTCATAGTTTTCCAGAAAATAAGTGAAGAGCACAAGTGTGATTTTAATCGCAGCTCTTAAGAATGTTTAAAGAAAATGTTCCCAGAATTGATTCATGTTTTATGCTTTCATACTTGATTCAAATTTCATATTTATGTTTACGCTTGTCTGTTCATAAGCGTGGTTCAAGTTCAGACTCCAGTATGTATTAGTTCTTGGGTGATCGTATGAATTGCTTTTGTTATTCCAGATTTTACCTGCTGGGCCTTTGGCTCACTAGTTTTCATTGAGTGCAGGTAATCCGCAGTAGGAAGCTGGAGGGAGATGAACAGAATGGAAGGGATGTGTTTATCGTGGACAACAGATTTCTTATTTCCTTCGGTTCCAGAGTTCATAGTTTCTTTTTGGGAAAACTTTTGTAGTGTACTGAACATTTTGTCATGAATTTGTATCAAAACAGATTTCTAAATTTTTTATGTTATAGGAATCTGTACCAGACGTTATCACACTACGAGATGCATCATTAAAATATGATATATCAGCTTTCTTCATTTCCGCACCTTTGCAGGAGTTATTCTAGATTTCTCATCTTCGAATGTGAATAATTTTATTATTCTCGTTTCAACCCAGATAATTAGTAGCGATCCATTCTCCAATGTTTATAAACTTTTGATTTTATTCAATTGAACCCCAAAACTTATGATTATTACGTCAAGAAAATGAGGGTCGTTACAGTTGGTATCAGAGCATGGTCCTTGAGATAAACACACTTCCAGTCTGAGCAAATCTCTCCAGCCTCTTCAAAACTTGTGAGTTTTACGTTCATGTTTTAGCATAGAGTAATCTCTAATATAGAATTGTGGTGGATTTGGACTACCCTTTTTCAGATATGTCAGGAAGAGGTAGAGGCAGAAGGAGTTTTGTTGAAGGAGATAGTGAATCAGAAGGCATAACTCCAGTCCTTGCCAATATGGCTAAACTTTTAGAACGTTTAGTTGATCAGACCTCTAATGGGAATGGTCATTCTTTGAGTAGAATGATTAACAGAGAAGATCCTCAAGAGAAATTTAGGAGGCAGCGACCTCAAGAATTTTCTGGCACTACCGATCCCCTGGTGGCAGAAACCTGAATAAAATCCATGGAAGTGATATTCGATTATCTTCATCTGACATAATTAGAGAGACCTCGATGTGCAATCTATATGTTGCGGGGCGATGCTATGATGTGGTGGGAAGGAGCCAAGTTAACTGTAGACTTGGAACTTCTCACATGGGAAGAGTTTAAGAGAGTCTTCTTCGAACAGTACTTCACTGTGGATGTTAGAGAACAGTTGCAGAGTGAATTCCTAACTCTAAAACAAGAAGGATTGACGATGCGGGATTACATCCGCAAGTTCGAAAGAGGACGTTACTTTGTTCCACTGATAGGGACAAACGCAGATGCCAAACTTCGCCATTTTATTAAGGGGTTGAAGCCCATGATCAAGCATGATGTTAGACTGGCCGAACCAATAGACTACAAGGCAGCGGTGAACAAAGCCTTGAGGGCAGAGCAAGATTGGAAAGCGATTGACGAGGAAAGACAATTGAAGAGGCAAGCTTTCCAGCAAAATGATAAAAGGAAATTTAAGAAACAGAATAACAACAACCAGCAAGGGTCGAAAGAGAAGGGACCTATTGCTGCACAGCCAATTTCTTCGGTTCCTCACACGGAGAATAGGCCTCCATGTCCCATTTTCAAGAAGAAACATAAGGGACAGTGCCTTCAAGGACAGAACGTGTGTTATACTTGTGGTAAACCAGGCCACATGTCGAGAAGTTGTCCTCAAAAGCAACAACAGCAGCCACAACAGCAACTCATTACCAGCAGGGCTTATGTGATGACTGCTGCTGAAGCACCAGCAGATACCACATTGGTGACGGGTAAAATTTTTGTTGATAACTTGCCTACCGTAGCATTATTAGATTCTGGTGCAACGCATTCTTTTGTATCAGATAGATTTTCTGAGAAATTACCTGTTAAACCAGTAGAAATAGAAGTAGGATACTGTGTTCAGACTCCTACAGGAGAAAATATAGTAACCAATCGAGTAATTCGAAATGTAGAACTTGAATTGCAGGGTAATATTGTTTATGCAGATCTTATAGTATTACGTATGTCGAATTTGACTTTATATTGGGAATAGATTGGTTAGTGAAACACGAAGCTGTTATAGACTTTAATCAAAGATCTGTCTTTATTAAGAAACCCGATGGAAATTCATTTTCATTCAAAGCTGGTAATTATGTGAAGACCCTTAAGAAAATATCAGCAATGAAAGCCCAGAAATGTTTAAGAAATGGTTGTCAGGGATTTTTGGCAAACATTATATCATTAGAACCTGAAAAGAAAAAGAAACTAGAACAAGTACCCGTTGTAAGAGAATTCCCAGATATTTTTCCAGAAGATGTTTCTGGTTTACCTCCCATTCGAGAATTAGAATTTACTATTGATTTAGTACCAGAAGCTGCTCCAATTTCAAAGCCTCCTTATAGACTTGCTCCTAAGGAAATGAAAGAATTAAAAGATCAGATTCAAGAGCTACTGGATAAAGGTTTCATTAGACCCAGTACTTCACCTTGGGGTGCACCAGTGCTTTTCGTAAAGAAGAAAGATGGGAGTATGCGTCTATGTATTGATTATAGGGAATTGAACAAACTAACGATTAAGAATAAGTATCCTCTCCCTAGAATCGACGATTTATTTGATAAATTAAGAGGAGCTACGGTATTTTCGAAAATAGACCTGAGATCAGGTTATCACCAGTTGCGTGTAAAAGAAACAGATGTTTATAAAACCGCTTTCAGAACAAGATATGACCATTATGAATTTCTAGTTATGCCTTTTGGAGTAACGAATGCGCCATCCGTATTTATGGATTTAATGAATCGAATATTCCAACCTTATTTAGACAGATTTGTCATTGTGTTTATAGATGATATTTTGATTTACTTGAAGAGCAGAGAAGAACATGAAAAGCACCTTAGAGAAATCTTGCAGATTTTACAAAATAAGCAGTTATTTGCTAAGTTTAGTAAGTGTGAATTCTGGATTGATAAAGTAGTATTCTTGGGTCACATTATTTCAAAGAATGGAATAGAAGTAGATCCTTCAAAGGTGGAATCTGTTCGAGATTGGCCTGTACCTAAGAATGTCACGGAAATTCGAAGTTTCCTAGGACTTGCAGGATATTATAGAAGATTCATAGAAGGATTTTCGAAGATTGCTGTTCCATTAACGGCCTTAACTAAGAAGAATGTGAAGTATGATTGGACTCCCAAATGCAAATCCAGTTTTGAGAAATTAAAACATGCATTAGTTGAAGCCCCTGTTTTAACGTTACTAACAGAGAAAGGGAATTTTGTGATTTACACCGATGCATCGAAGACAGGGTTGGGAGCTGTTCTAATGCAAGAAAGAAAAGTAATTGCTTACGCTTCTAGGCAATTGAAGATTCACGAAAAGAATTATCCTACGCATGACCTAGAATTATCAGCAGTAGTTTTCGCTTTAAAGATTTGGAGACACTATCTTTTCGGCGAGAAGTGCGAAATTTTTACAGACCATAAAAGGCTTAAGTATTTCTTTACTCAGAAAGAATTAAACATGCGACAGAGAAGATGGCTTGAATTGGTTAAAGATTACGATTGCGTAATTAGCTATCACCCGGGAAAAGCTAACGTAATAGCAGATGCATTAAGTAGAAGAAGCGTGGGGTTAGCGCAAATCTCAGTTCAGATCCCCCTGGCATTAGAGATCAATCGATTTGAACTCGAGATTTTTCGAAAGGAAAATACTGCTAAGTTATCTGTCCTGATGATTCAATCGACGTGAAAAGATCAAATTAAAGAAGGACAAGCGAAGGATGATCAACTCCAGAAATGGAAGAAGCAGGATGAAAACAGAGGATCAAATTTGTATACAGTGGAAGAAGGAATTGTTAAATATCAAGGTAGATTGTGGGTACCACGCTCAGATAATCTGCGCAATGAGATTATGAATGAAGCCCACAATTCGTCATATTCAATTCACCCAGGCGGAACAAAAATGTTCAAAGATTTGCAAGCTCTGTTTTGGTGGCCAGGGATGAAACGTGACATTTGTAGATTTGTTGCGGAATGTTTAACCTGCCAACAAGTTAAAGAAGAACACCAGAGACCTGCAGGAATGTTAAAACCACTTCCTATACCTGTTTGGAAATGGGATAATATTGCAATGGATTTCGTGGTAGGATTACCCAGAAGAGTTTCAGGTTGTAATGCAATTTGGGTAATAGTTTATAGATTAACTAAGTCTGCTCATATTCTTCCTGTAAAGACAACTGATGATTTAAATAAGTATGCAGAGTTGTATATCAAGGAAATAGTCAGACTTCACGGGATTCCAAGTTCTATTGTATCAGATAGAGATACCAGATTTACTTCGAGATTCTGGAAAAGTTTACACCAAGCCTTAGGAACGAACTTAACTTTTAGTACAGCGTTCCATCCTCAAACCGATGGGCAATCAGAAAGAGTAATTCAAATACTGGAAGATTTGTTAAGGGCTAGTGTTCTGAATTTTTCAGAAAGCTGGGAATTTAAGTTACCATTGATTGAGTTCACCTACAACAACAGTTATCAAGCGTCGATAGAAATTGCACCATACGAAGCTCTGTATGGCAGAAAATGTCGATCACCAATTCTTTGGGATGATGTGGGTGAAAGAAACGAAATAGGACCTGATATTATAGAGCAAACTTCAGAAGCAATTAAGAGAATACGTGAAAGAATGAAGACTGCTTAAAGTAGGCAGAAAAGTTATGCAGACATTCATCGCAGAGATGTGAACTTTGCGGTGGGAGATCATGTGTTCCTCAAGATCACACCAATGAAAGGTGTTTTAAGATTTGGAAAGAAAGGAAAGTTAAGTCCCAGATATGTTGGACCATTCCAAATCTTGGAACGAGTTGGAACGTTAGCATATCGTTTAGCACTACCTCCACAAATGTCCTCTGTCCACAACGTGTTCCATGTATCAGCACTTAGAAGGTACATTGCGAACCCATCGCATGTTCTCAGGCATGAACCAGTGCAATTGGAACCGGACTTGACTTACGAAGAAACCCCAGAAAAGATTTTAGCAAAGGAAAATCGTAAGTTAAGAAACAGAACTATCCCAATGATCAAGATTCAGTGGACGAACCACTCAGAAAGG
>KV011304.1:273434-293957 GCA_001598015.1 Dorcoceras hygrometricum
CGGAATGGTATTATTCCTCAACTGTTTCTCTTTTCTGCCAAGGATCTGCAAGGGATATTCCTGATAGCTCAACGACTGATCTAGCTCCACCTCGTCAGTCCTAAGCACATGAAACGGATCTGGCTCATACTTCCTCAACATGGAAACATGAAAGACGTCATGTAGGGAAGATAACTCTGGCGGCAACAACAGCCGATACGCTAAAGGGCCAATCCTTTCAACAATCTCATATGGTCCAACGTAACAAGGGGCTAACTTTCCCTTGTGTCCAAAGCGCATGACACTGCGAAATGGAGAAACTTTAAGAAATACACGATCACCAACCTGAAACTCGAGAGGTCGACACCTCTTATTCGCATAACTGGCTTGGCGATCCTGGGCAGCTTTCATCCACTGTCTAATTAGATCCACATGATCCTTCATTTGCTGCACAAAGTCAGGGGCAGATAGCTGCTTCTCCCCCACTTCTTCCCAACATACTGGCGATCTGCACTTCCTGCCATATAAAGCCTCAAAAAGCGCCATGCCAATCGTCATATGATAGCTGTTATTATACAAAAACTCAACCAAAGACAACGCGTCTTGCCAGCTACATCCGAAATTCAACACGACAGCTCGCAACATATCCTCCAACGTCTGGATAGTTCGCTCAGATTGGCCATCTGTCTGGGGGTGATACGCGGTGCTCATCGCCAATCTGGTACCCAAAGCAGTTTGCAAACTCTTCCAAAACCTGGAAGTAAACCTCGGATCTCGATCGGAAACGATTGAAACAGGCACATCGTGCAGTCTAACCACAAAATCAACGTACAGCTTCGCCATTTTCTTCAACGAGAAGGTCATCCCATAGGGAATAAAATGTGCAGACTTCGACAAACGGTCTATAACCACCCAAATAGCATCGCATCCTCTGCTGGAACGAGGCAAATGCGTCAAGAAATCCATAGCAATGTGCTCCCAATTCCATTGGGGAACTTCCAAACTTTGCAACAAACCACCAGGTCTCATACTTTCGGCCTTAACCATCTGGCCATTCAAACAACGAGCGACAAAACCAGCAACGTCACTCTTTAGGCCAGCCCACCAAAAGTGCGGTTTCAAAGCATGGTACATCTTCCGTGCACCTGGATGAACACTATGTCTGCTACAGTACGCTTCCCGAAAGATCTCCTCCTTCAAATAAATCAAATTGGGCACAACCAACCTCCTCCAGAAACGCAAACAACCATCAGAAGAGACAGAATAGTCCTCAAGTTCTCCAGCCCTGACCTTTAACTTCAACTCGTGGATAGACGGATCAGTCCTCTGAGCTGCTCGAATGGTAGAAACAATCTGTGGCTCCACTTGGAAAGATGAAACCACATCGCAATCCTCAGCCGGGTAGAATCTCCAACCGTACTGTTAAGATGCTCCTGATCCTTAATGATATACAACGACGCAAGCATCTCACTAGCCTTCCTTCTCAATGCATCGGCCACTACGTTCGACTTCCCAGGCTGGTACTTGATCTCACAATCAAAGTCCTTTAGCAGCTCCATCCACCGACGTTGTCTCATGTGCAGGTCAGGCTGTGAAAACAGATACTGCAAACTCTTGTGGTTCGAGTACACCACAAACAGCTCGCCATACAGGTAGTGACGCCAGATCTTCAACGCAAAGACCACCGCTGCTAACTCCAAATAATGGACTGGGTAACGAGTCTCGTGCGGTTTGAACTGCCGCGAGGCATACGCAATAACTCGACCATTTTGCATCAAAACACAACCCAACCCATTAAGCGAAGCGTCAGAGCAAACAACGAATCCACCTGTTCCGAACGGCAGAGCTAACACAGGCGCAGTAGTCAACTTTTCCTTGAGCTGTTGAAAAGCATTCTCGCACTGCTCAGACCACACAAACCTCTTGTCCTTCTGCGTCAGTTGAGTCATCGGCTTTGCTATACTAGAGAATCCACGCAAATGCTCCTTGTGCTCCAAAGGAATCTTCGAATAGACTAAGATGTCGTCGATGAACACGATCACAAACTGATCGATAAACTTGCGGAAAACTCGGTTCATCAATTCCATAAAGACTGCAGGGCCATTAGTAAATCCAAATGGCATAACCAGAAACTCAAAATGCCCGTACCTCGTATGAAAAGCAGTCTTCGCGACATCCTGTTCTCTCACTCTCAGCTGAGGGTACCCTGAGTGAAGATCAATCTTTTAATACACCGCAGAACCTTGCAACTGATCAAACAGATCATCGATTCTCGGCAATGGTTACTTGTTCTTCACAGTGGCTTTGTTCAACTGGCGGAAATCAATGCACATCCGCATTGAGCCATCCTTCTTCTTCACAAACAAGATGGGCGCTCCCCACGGTGACATACTAGCACGAATAAAACCCTTCTCCAGCAAATCATCTAACTGCACCTTGAGTTCTCTCAACTCCGCAGGCGCCAGACGATAAGGAGCACGCGAAATCGGAGCTGTGCCAGGCACCAGCTCTATGCTGAAGTCAATCTCCCGCCTCGGAGGAAAACCAGGAATCTCCTCCGGGAACACATCCGGGAAATGTCGCACCACAGGAACGTCACTAGCTGAACGCGGGAAGAAGAAGATTCATCCAAAGCGTAGATCATAAAGCCAGCATTCCCCAAAGACAACAAGCTAAACATCTCCATCGTTGAGACCAACGGAATCTTCCATCTAGAATCCTGGCCGTAGAAGTCCCACTTCTCGCCGGACAAAGGCCAAAAGCGCACAATCCCATGGAAACAGTCCACGGAGGCCATATAGTTGGACATCACATCCATCCCAACTATGCAATCGAAATCCCAAAGCATCAAACGGATCAAGTTCGCTAACAGGACATGCTCACCAAACCGCAACACACCATCCAACAAAACCTCCTGGGAGAACAGGCTCACACCACCAGGGGTAGAAACAGAAACGACATCGCACAAAGAAATGGTACACAGACCATGCTCAACAACAAACGAATCAGAGATAAACGAATGCGATGCACCGGTGTCAAACAACACACGAGCAGGAAAGTCAAAGACAAGACATGTACCTCCAATCACCCGGCTCGGTGTCTCCTCGGCCTGCTCCCTTGTAATGGCGTTAACCTGAGCATGCTGGGGTCCAGAGAAGAAAGGCTGAGACGGCTGCCCAAAACCTTAAGGTCCAGGCTGCTGAAACGGCCTAAACTGAGTCTCACCCAATCGAGGCTTCTGAAACTGAGGGTAACGACCCCTAGACTGACCTCCTCGACCCTGAGGCTGGGCCGCGGTCTGCTGTGATCCAGCTGACGGACACACTCTAGCAAAATGCCCGTACTGACCACAAAGGTTGCAGGAACCGTGAACACCAACACACTGCATGGAAGGATGCTTTCCACCGCAAAAACAGCAAAACTCAGCCCGAGAACCATTGCTACTCGAGCTGCCCGAACCAGAAGAGCCAGAACCCGACTTCTTCTTGAACTGCTGACCGTGGGGTTGAAACCTCTGACGGCCAGACTGCTGAGCCACCTGCTGCTGCTGCTGTTGGGGCTGATGGGCTGACTAGGAGGACAGTGAAGACTGCTCTCCTTGAATAGCAGGACGACTGACCTGCACCGCCTGCTTCCTGCGAGCACGACGACTCTGCAAACCCTCCTCGATATCAATAGCAGTGTCAACTGCTTCAGCATAGCTCTTGGGTTTGCTGGTCAACACCATATGATACAACTCTTCGTTCAAGCCCTCAAGAAATCTAGTCCGCGTGGCCCTCTCCCGGCCAGAAACATGGGGAACGTACGCCAACAGAGAAGAAAACTTCCTAGAATTCTCCCGAACAGTCATGGAACCCTGCTCCAGATGGTCAAACTCCCGCTCCCGGGCGTTCACATAAGACTGGGGCACATACTCCTGCCGGAAGGTCTCGGAAAAACTGTCCCAAGAGATCCCAACACCGGTCTCTAACAAGGTACTCGAAGCGCCTCGCCACCAGCGCTCTGCAGCCTTCCTAAGCAAGAAAGTCGCTAAACTCAGTCGAAGATCATCATCATACTGCACCCGATCAAAAAGACCAATAATGTTGCGGAGCCACTAGTCCGCATCCTCACTGGACTCATCAATTAAAGACTGGAGGGTTCATCCTCTGAAACGGCGCTATCACGACATCCATCCTCTCCGCAGGAGGTGCCGCAATCTCATCTTCCTCCTCGTTGCTAACACGAGTATGACTACGGACACTCCGCCTATCCTCATTCTGTCCTGCTGATTCCTCAAACTGCTCCCTACCTCTACCATGACGTCTAGGCGGCATCTACGAAAACACTCAACAGGATCAAGCAAAACAGAACAGATACAGCATAGATAGCACATAACACAGAAATATGCAGCACGTAGTCACATAGTCAAGCACATGCAACACACAACACTGTGCCTAGACTCAAGTGTGATCAAAGAAATCGAGCTTATCCCAGCTTAAGCTCTGATACCAAAAATGTCAGGCCTCGTGCTCTAATCAGAGATTAAACATACAAACACATGCGGAAGCTACTAAAAAAAACGGGTAAAATTTTCACTTTTGGACTGACGAGTTAAAACAATATAATTTAAAGTAATGAAATACTTAAAATAGATCCCAGTTTATAAAAAACCACTAAACAACACAATCAATATCGCATATGAAAATAAGTATCAGACTCCAACCACTGGATACAACAACGAAGCACAGGGCATCCCCCTGGCTAAGAATACTGATACACATAAATATGCTATACGCCACTGGGATACTCTAACCACCTCCTGGGGCGCCACCAGCTGGTTTAAAACCACGACCAGCTGTAAAACCTGGGTTTCCTGAAAGCAACACAACAAGGAAAACAACCAAGCCCCAGAGGGACATGGGGTCAAACCCCAGTATGGAGAGCAACTATAAAACAGCAGTAAACAGCAAGAATAAAATGCAGATGCTATGCATGAGGAAGGAGACAACAGCTCAACGGAATCTGCAACAGAAATATGTGGCCATGGTGAGTGTAGGACATGTGGGTGCTACCCACTCACACCTACTCGCCCACCCTTACCAGGTGCATCAACAACCCAACCTATGAACTGTAATAGCTAACCACTCGGCGCATACTGGAAATGAGAGTGCGGAATCACCGCTCGCCCTCGCATCCTGGTAAGAAAACAGAGAAACAAAAACGAACAAAGGATGCAATAGCTGAATGAAATGCGTGTATGCAACATGCTGGAACAACAGACATATAACCATATGTAACACAACAATACAAACGGTAAGCATACACAGCTCTCACACAGAGCAACAACATCACCCAGCAATCCAAACACAGTCATCTCGCAATTTATCCAAGCCAAGTTCCACGCTGAATTACAAGCTCAAGATCCGTACCTCAATTCTGCTCACAGTTACCACAATCAAAGGTCCCGAGAAATCTGAATTCCAACCTGTCGAAACACACAGGGCAATATTCTCAAGGGACGCTAATACACAGAAAGAACGCTGGGAGTTACACACACTCAACCAGCTACTGATTCCAACAATACCACTAACAGGAAGCTTAAACAAAGGCTAATACTAAGATCTCAACAACAATTCGAAGTTCTACCTCAACGACGCAACACACGGCCGAAGACAGCAACTTCGCGATCTCTATCTAGCCCACAACAGCCTCCAATAATGGTATAAAAAGGAAGAGCTTCTTGAGAGGAGTCCAACTCTACCTCGCACGTACCAAACAACGGTCGGAAACGACGGGAATTCACCGAAAAAGCTAACGGTGAACAGTACTAGGGTTCGAAGAACAGAGGTCGACAACCAAGATAATAATTTGCTAAGTATGGGATCTAGTGCTTGAAATCGAAGACCAATTCTTCCTTAATTACATCTCGCAAAAGCTGGTTAGAAACATCGACCGAAAAACCAGCAGGTACACTACAACCAGCAGATGCAAAGAACCAACTGCTGAATTCTCAAATAACGCTAATCAAAACGATGTCGCAACGACTTAACAAAATGACGTCACACCACTTACGTCATCATATCTGCCATCAGCTGGTCGCCTAAAACCATCGGCTGGTTTCTCTCACGTAAAATCCTTCCAAAAGCTGGTACCAGTCGCGACATCTAAAACGCGGTGTTGCAACTAATTAAAACGGCGTCGCATAGCTTACATAATACTTTCTGCCAACAGCTGGTTATCCAGACGCAAGCTACAGTAACCACCACCAGTCGCAAGCTACAGTGACATTGACTAATGTTGACGTCTGCTGATCAAAATCAAATAGCTATGCTTATGTCACTAGCTCCTCAAAACGGTGTCATATAGCGCTCAACACAAAAACACGCTATTGTCCCCACGACTGGTTCCTACGTTATCTGCTGGCAGACTTCTCAACAGTATATATCTGCTCGCTACCTGAAACGGCGTCACTTCTACTAATCTAAACGACGTCGTTACAAACCAATCCAATCGCTGTCGACAGAAACCAATACAAAGAACAATACGCGCTAACTCAATAGCAAAGCTTACGTCAGCAATTGCTATATCAACGCACAACAACAGAAAACATGACGTCACCATGTCTGCTGACAGATATTTCCCCATACTTCAAAAAAATACGAAAACCTCCAGAATTGTTCTAAGTGAGGAATTTGACCCGAAATTACTACTTAAACATCCAAGAAGAGACCTTAAACCACCAAGAATCTCTAAACACCGATTAATTCTCACAATTAATCTTAAACACAAATCCAGGTCTCACATTTTGGCGTGCCCTCCACTTGCTCCCTAGTCATGACATTCACCTGGGCAAACTGAGGTCCTGAAAACTAAGGATGGGAAGACTGTCCAAATCGCGAAGGACCAGGCTGCTGAAACGGCCTAAACTGAGGCTCACTAACCTCTGCTGCGGAGCAGGAAAATAACGACCTCTAGATGATCCACCTCGACCCTGCGGTGGAGCTGCGGTATGCTGAGATCCAGACAATGGACACACTCTCGCAAAGTGTCCGTACTGTCCACAAACATTACACGAACCTTGCACCCCAACACACTGTGCTGTCGTGTGACTTCCACCACACTGGCCACAATACTCAACCTTGGAACTACCGCTACTGGAACTACCTGAGCCAAAAGAACTAGAACTCGACTTCTTCTTAAACTGACGACCACGAAGTATAAACCTCTGGTGTCCGGGCTTCTGGGCTACTTGCTGTGGGGTGGCTGAGACGACTGCACTGACTGGGAAGGTTGCACCCTCGGAACTATGGGACGACTACCTTGGATCCCTTGCGACCTAACATGCGACCGACGGTTCTGTAGTCCTTCCTCGATGTCTATAGCCCTGTCCACCGCTTCTGCATAGCTCGCCGGTGAACCCACCAACACAAAAGAATACAACTCCTCATTGAGCCCCTCCAAGAACTTGTTCCTCTTCGCCTTCTCTCGGCCAGCAACATGCGGAACATACGCAAGAAGAGAAGAAAGTCTCCGGGCATACTCTCCCATGGACATAGAACCCTGAACCACGTTATCGAACTCTCGCTCCTTGGAATTCGCAAAAGATTCTGGAACGTACTCCTGACAAAAGGCAGTACAAAAGCTACTCCATGAAATCCCCACACCTGTCTCCTCGAGAGTCCTAGAAGCGCCTCTCCACCAACGCTCGGCACTTCTTCTCAACTGAAACGTAGCTAAACTCAGCCTACTCTCATCATCATACCTGACACGGTCGAACAACCCGGTAATATGCTGCAACAAAGACTCAGCATCGGAACTAGGCTCATCGCTATTGAACGTTTGAGGATTCATCCGCTGAAACAACTCCATCACCAGTTCCATATCGTCCACCCGGGCTACCAGCTCATCTACCTCCAAGTCAATTCGTCTATCGCATCCACGACGAGGAACACTACGCTACACTTCCTCGTTATGACCTTTGGACTCTTCGTGAAACTGCCCTCTACCTCTACCCCTACGTCTAGGCGGCATCTACGAAGGCACTAAGAGGGTAAGGTCACACAGCAACAGATATATATCACAGAACAAGTAAATCACATAGTCATGCACATGCAACACGCAACACTGTGCCTAGACTCAAGTGTGATCAAATAAATCGAGCTTATCCCAGTTTAAGCTCTAATACCAAAAATTTCTATTGCGACTCCTGTCGGCACGAGCCTGTACTCCCGAGAGGTTTTGTTGAATGACATTCTTAGGTTCAGTGAGAATGTGTTGGTAGTGAACCTGTTTTGGTTAGTGATGTGGGATTTTGATTGCATTTTGGTAATGTACGTGTTGTCTAGCTTTACGGCCACCGTTGACTGTTTCCATGGCGTTGTGCATTTTTGGCCCCAGTTTGGCGAGAAATGGAATTTCTATGGCCAAGATTCTCAGTCGAAGATTCCCTTGGTCTCTGCCATGGAGATTTTTAGCCTGTTGTCATTAGAGAACTCTGGGTTTATGATTTATTCCTTTGATGTTTCTCGAGAATCGCAGATAGAGTTGAGCGATGTCCCGATTGTTTGGGAGTTCCCTTATGTGTTTCCGGATGATATTTCTTGATTCCCACCAAGACGAGAGATTAAATTCAGCATAGAGTTGGTGCCTAGGACAACCTCGATTTCGAAAGCCCTGTATCGACTGGCGCCAACTTAGTTGAAGGAGCTCAAGGATCAGTTGTGTGATCTTTTGGAGAAGGGATTCATAAGGCCGAGTATGTCTCCTTGGTAAGCTCCGATTCTCTTCGTGAAGAAGAAGGATGGATCTATGAGGATGTGTGTAGATTTTCGACAGCTGAATAAAGCGACGATCAAGAGCAAGTATCCTTTGACGAGGATTGATGACTTGTTTGATCAGCTGCAGGGATCAGCAGTGTAGTCCAAGATTGATCTGCGATAGGGTTATCATAAGTTGCGGATCAGAGACTCTGATGTGTCGAAGACGGCTTTCAGGACTAGATACGGGCATTATGAGTTTTTGGTGATGCCGTTTGAGTTGAAAAATGCTCCTGCTGTCTTCATGGATTTGATGAATGATTTTACCTGCTGAGCCCCTAAGCTCACTAGTTTTCATTGAGTGCAGATAATGAGCAGTAGGAGTTGTATGGTGATGGGCTGATCGGAAATATGTGTTTATCGTGGACATATTTTTTCGTTATTGTTCTTATTCAGTTTCAGATTATGATGCACAAAACTTTAGTTATAGTTTTGTATCATTACAGATTTCGAGTTTCTTTATTTTGTTGAAATCTGTACCAGAATTATTGTCAGGCCTCGTGCACAATACAGAGTTAAACCACACAAAAAAATAGCGGAAGCATACAAAAGTGGCTTAAAATTTTCTCTTTTGGCCTGACGATTAAAATATATAGTTCAAAATACGACAATACTCAAATATCCCACTTCTATAAACACAATTCAGTACAACAGTAAAGAATTCAATAAATACAAGTACTACCGAAAGCAACTGAGATACAACAAAGCCCAGGGCACTCCCCGGCTAACAGTGCTTATACATATATGCTATACGCTAACTGGGACACTCTAACCACCTCCTGGGGCACCACCACCTGTGTCTATTCCACGACCCTCAGAGTAACCATGGTAACCTGAAAACACATACAGGAAAACAATACCTGACCCAGAGGGGCATGGGGTCAAACCCCAGTACGGAGAGCAATATAAAACAGCTAACGGAAAGCAACAAGTAATATTCAATGATATGCATGAGAACAAGGCTACAACCGAGACATAGGGAGCCAAGGAATCTCAAAGAAGATCAAGAAACAGATACAACTGAACAACGGTTAACAGTTGCCATGGGGTGTGTGAGTATATGGGAGCTACCCACTCGTCTCAACACACGGTACCAGACGCAACACATAGCTCAACCTGTTGTTGCCATACTCATGAGATGTGAGAGCTACCCACTCCGCTCATAGTGGCTAACTGATCCCAGCAGGGAGATGAGGTACGGGAGTTACCCGCTCGGCCTCTAACAGCATCTTGGTACGCATAGATCGAAGATACAAGGCACGGCTACAAAAAATCTTAGCTCAAGAGATAAATGCGTGTATGCAACATATGCAATGATCAACACAGAAACATATACATTACGCAAAGCATACACAGCAGCAATCATAATCACCCATGCTCAATCCAAAGCTGTAAACAAGCTCACATCCGTACCTCAAGATCTTCTGTGCTACAATTACTACAACAGGGTCCGAGCAACACAGATCTGTCACCTGCTAATCCATATAAGCAACTAATCAAGAACCGAAACACAGAAAAGCAAAGAGATGGGAGCTACGAACTCGACCATAGCTATGGTACCCCTCTATCTCAACAGAGTTCTCTAAACAAACACAAGGTAGGGTCTGAACACTTACCCCAACAAGCTAGGATGGAACGCTAACAGACACATGGGAGATGTTTTAGCACACCTCACCAGCTTCAAGAAAGCGTCCAAAAGTAGCACTTAACGAAGCGTCTTAGCAAGAGGAGTCCAACGCTACCACCCTCACTTCAATCGGAGCTATCTACCGTCGGAAATCGAAGGAGATAAGGTTCGGTGAACAGTAGCTAGGGTATCGCGACAGAGTTCAACAATCGGGAAATATTTCTAAGTGCCGGGAAACAATACTAAAGAACAAAGGCAAGGTCCTCTTATATACTCAAATCTATCCATGCCTACTGAACAGATCCCACCGACAACTTAAAGAACAAAGCTGATATTCCCTCTAGGTACAGATCTCGCAACAGATCTCACCCTACGCCAAAGTAGATCTCTACTAATTCAAACGACGTCGTGCAGAACCCATCACACATCTGGACACATCACTCGCTACTCAGATCTGAATCGTTGTGCAAGAGGAACCTGAAACCCAAAATGGAGTCGCTCTATACACATTCAGATCTATCTTGAATCTGAACACCAACGTTGCTCACTACTGAGTCTCGACCGCTAAACCAAAACTCTGTCGTTCCAACTAATCCAAATGACGTAGTTTAGCAACTCGCTACAAAACAAGCTATCGTACTCTCTTCTTCTCAGCGACAACAGATTCCATCACCACTGCTGAACGCGATCACTCAGCAATGACCAATACCACATCTGAATAGATCTCGCAACAAAAGTCTAACTCTCCAGATCTGTTCCAAGGACTTAAACAAAACCCGATAACATCTCCAAGCATATCGACTCAAAGCTGATTCGTCCCAGATCTACTCAAGCTCAATTCTGGTCTACGTTAACCCGATTAATTAACTCAATTAATCTCATCAGCTTTCGGGTCTCACAAAATGGATTGGGTTGTGTGTTGATGCATAATGGTCGAATCATTGCGTATGCTTCTTGTCAGTTGAAACCACATGAGACTCGATACCCAGTTCATGATTTGGAGTTAGCAGTCGTGGTCTTTTCCTTAAATATTTGGTGCCACTATCTGTATGGCGAGCAGTTTGTGGTGTATACAGACCATAAGAGTCTTCAGTATCTGTGTTCTCAGCCAGATTTGAATATGAGAGCGTAGATGGATGGAGCTGCTTAAGGATTTTGACTTTGAGATCCAATATCAACCTGGGAAATTGAATGTAGTTGCTGATGCTTTGAGCAGGAAGGATCAAGTGTCTATGCTTGCTTCGTTGCAGATCTCGAAGGTTCATGAGCATCTAAGCACTACTGGTTGGCGTTTTTACCCAGGTGAGAATTATGTTGTGGTGTCTTCCTTTTAAGTTGAGCTACATATTGTTGTGAATATTATAGAAGCTCAGAGATCAGACCATATATCCATGAGTTAAAGCTAAAGACTAGTGCTCGACAGTTGGAGGATTACACTGTCACATCTGATGGATGTTTGAGGTTTCTTGGCAAGTTGGTAGTGCCAAATCCGATTGATTTGAAGAAGGAGATCTTGAGAGAAGCACATTGAAGTAGCCACAGTGTCCATCCTGGTGCAAGGAAGATGTACCATGCCTTGAAGCCACTTTACTGGTGGGCAGGTTTGAAGAGTGATATTACTGATTTTGTCTTAATTGTTAGCAGGTTAAGGCAGAAAGGATGAGACCTGGTGGTTTGTTTCAGAGTTTAGAGGTGCCCCAATGGAATTTGGAGCACATAGCTTTGGATTTTTGTAACCCATTTGCCTCGTTCCAGCAGAGATTGTGATGCCATTTGGGTTGTGATAGATAGACTTTCGAAGTCTACTCACTTCATTCCCTACAGTATGACGCATTCTTTGAAGAAGATGGCGAAACTATATATAGATTTTGTGGTGCGTTTGCATGGTGTGCCTGTGTCCATTGTTTCAGATCAGGATCCGAGGTTTACTTCCAGATTTTGGAAACTCTGTGTCTTATGTGATTATTTTACATGCCTCTGTGATTATCTGCTGTTATTCCTTACCCTGAGTGTCTTTTAGAGATGCCGTCGAGGAGGGGTAGAGGTAGGACTGCTAGACGTACCGCTGAGGAGTCTTGGGTCTCAGAGAGCGACGCGAATGTTCAGCAGAATATACCTTTGTGTCGTAGAGAGAGACAGGAAGAGGTGGAGGATGTGACGAGACAGATAGGTGAGATGGATCTAGTGTTGGCTAGGTTCCAGAGAACGAATCCCCCTACGTTCACTGGCGCCGAGGGTGGTCTTTCTGCTGAAGGATAATTGGAGCATATGGATGACTTGTTCGATACTTTGGAGTACACCGCAGAGCGGAGATTGAAGTAGGACATTTTGCAGTCGAGGGAGAATGCTCAATGTTAGTGGAAGGGTACTTCACGAGTGATGAGAGAGACCGGAGTCTTGGTTTCTTGGGAGAGCTTCTGTGCCACGTTTCGACAGGAGTATGCCCCAGAGTCGTACTTCAATAACCGCAAGAGGGAGTTCGACAACCTGAAGCAAGGGAATTTGAAGGTTGCTGAGTATGTCAGACAGTTTTCCTAACTTCTGGCGTATGTGTTAGATCGGTGTTTACAGATAAGAATCTAAGTTTTGATTCACACAAAATCTGCTTCTATTGTACTAACGCTCTACTTGACATGCGCAGCTTTCTTAGACTGGAGTAGACGTGAAGATATCAATGCTAGGACAGTGAGGGGGCGCCTGAGCTGGACTGGTCAAAGATATCTAGCTGGAACAGTAAGGGGACGACCAAGCTGATTCGGCAGTTTACTTCTAGAAGTGCAGGGACATCAAGCTGGTTCATCAGCTGGATGTTGGAGCAGCACGAAGATCAAGCACAGAGTATGAAGAGCAGTTCAAGTGCAGAATCAAGAGCAGAACTGAAGAGCATAATTGAAGCACAGAATGATGTAGTGGAGAACGGCTCAAGCGCAGATCAAGTGCAGTGTACAAGAGAAGTGTTCAAGTGCAGAGCCGTATACAAGAGCAGTGATCAAGTGCAAGTCTGATCATAGAATGCTCTTGTAATCAGTTCATCTTATGGATCTCAGTCCTTGGAAAGACAGAATCTGAACTGGTTATCATATCCCAAAGAAGATGGGATATATTCACTGGTTTTGGACTGTAGTCCAACCAGTGAAAGAAAGGTGTGCTTGCTGAAGGATTGGAAGAGGTGTCTAAATGGATCGAGTGAGCAAGCAAGCACACTAAGGGCTTGTGACGAGAAGAATAGAGCTCAGCTGGTTAAGGACAAACCAGCTTGAAGCTAAAAAGACCAGCCGGGAGCAGACAAACCAGCTGGCCGTATGATATCTGTGAGAAGCTTGATCTCACAGATATATCAACCAGCTGGTTGGTGATCAGCTGGGAATGGAGTAAAGTTGGAGCCTCAAAGCATCTCGAAGAGCAGGAAAGAACAGAACAAGCTCAGCTGCAGACAAAAAGAGGCGCAAATGCAGAAGTTGCTCCAGATGATCAGCTTGAAGATAAGAACAAAAAAGCTGGTGAGGAGAAGGAGAGAGCTCTGCAGGATCTGATGAAGCAACCATCTTGACAGAGAAACGAGCTGAGAAACCAGATCCAGACAAATCCGTCTGTTCAAACAAATCAGTTTGAACAATCTACGAAGACCAATTTAATTGGTTCAAACTGATTTGCATTGTCTTGTCCACATCAGGCACAAGAAAATAAGAGCTCGAAGTGACCAAAGGCTGCAGAATGGCCGATGAAAAGAGCTCAAGTCACATAAAGCCTGCAACGCATTAAAAGCCAAAGGACACAAAGTACATATGCGTCAGAAGACTTTTCAGAATGGCTACAACTTTGTGTCCAACGGATAAATCCATGCAGAGGCTTTATAAACAGGCGCAATGAAATAGATTGGAGATGCGCAAACAGAGAGAGCATAGTTGTGCTAAATCCAAACAGAAAATCAAGAAACGCACAACATTGAACCTGGGAAGACAATGAAAAACCAGCTCGAACTAGGAGCACTTCCCAGGATGTGAGAGATTTAATTATTGAGAGACTGTGCTTACACTGTAAATCTCACACACACACATTCACTCACATTCGAGAGTTGAGCGAGATAGATCAGAGTGAATGTGATTCAATTCTCTCCATTGTAGTCTTTGGACAGAGACGTTAAACAAGTTTAGTTGTCTTTCGCACTGAGACGTTAAAGAAGTGTGTGTAGTCTTTGGACAGAGACTTAAACAAGTCTTGTAGCCTTTCTCACTGAGGCGTAAAAGAAGTGAGTTAGTCACACAGCTTACGGGCTGGTGTGTAGTGATAGATGCTAGGAGTTCTTGCGGCTGCGGGTCGTAGGAGTGGGTTGCAGCTAGGGTCGTTGTAATCAAAGTCTTCTAGTGGATCCTTCCCGTTGCGAAAGGAGGGGAGATGTAGGAGATTGAGCTCCGAACTTCCATAAACAAATTCAGCATATTTTCTTTACTATTTTCAGTACTTGCATTCATACGCATAACATATTTGCTTATGTTATTAAAACTGTTTATTTGGGCTTCGAACGAGAGAGTGCAGTTTGAGTTATTTCCGTACTCAATCTGTATCTTGGTGCACAAAGTATTCAAGAACATTGAGCTATTGCAGCTCAAGTTAAGTTAACCAGATCGTTCGGCCGAAGTGTCGAGCTGGTTCTAGTCTTCCAGTTGGAACTGGCATGTTTAGCGCTCGCCTTTTTTTGGGCTGGTTTCAACTTTAAGCTCAAACCAGCTTGATCTTTGCGAACCTGGCTTCAAATTCTGGCTGAATCCTGCGTCTTGTCATTTGATCTGGTTACACCCTCTAGTATTAGTTATTATCGAATAACTAGTCATTGCACATTAATAGAGGGTCCATAAATTGATCCCCAACAGTATGTCCCTCATGTTGCTAGCTAGGAGCGAATGAAGTGGAATAAGTTTATTAAGGGATTGAGGCCAGATTTGTTTCAGTTGGTGTTGGCTGGAGCCCCATCGACGTATGTTGAGGCCGTGGATCGTGCAGTTGATATTGAGGAGAGTTTGTTGGATGCGCCGACATAGGTTCTGATGACAGTTGGACGAGGTTACTATCCTACCCCTGAAGGGATGCATACTTCACAATCTCCTCAGACTTCGAAGAAATCGAACCGTCAGAGGTTCAGGCCTCGTGGGAAGCAGTTTAAGAGAAATTCGAATTCTAGTTCCTCTGGTTCTGTGAGCTCTGGTGGCAGTGGATCTGGAGGAGTGTCTTGTGGACAGTGCGGTGGTAGGCACATGACTTCACAGTGCCGTGGAGTTCAGGGGACTTGCCACAACTGTGGGAAGCCTGGACAATTTCTGAGAGTGTGTTCTTTGTTGAGGGGACAGTCTTCAGTTCCTTCACAGCAAGGTTCGGCTGGTGGTTCTTTGCAGAGGCTGCAACCTCCTGCCCTGACCCAACGTTCTGCATTCCAATCCCGTGAATCGTCTAGGTTTGGAGGACCTTCGAGACCTCAGTTTTTGGGACCGTAGCAGGCCCAGGTGAATGCTTTGTCGAGGGAGCAGGCTGATGAGATGCCTGGTGGAGTTATCGCAGGTACATGCTCTATCTTTGATTTTCCTGCGAGAGTTTTATTTGATACAGGAGCATCACACTCCTTTGTTTCTGCATGGTTTTTTCATGAGTGTGGGTTGGTAGTTACCCCACTGTGTGATGTTGTATCTGTGTCTACTCCTGCTGGTGTTTGGTTGATGTCCCGTGAGATTGTGGTGGACTGTTTGATCTAGTTTGATCATAATGTGGTAGTGGCGAATTTGATCTCTTTGGAGATGAGGGATTCTGATTGCATCTTGGGGATGGATGTGCTGTCTGAGTATAGAGCGATTGTTGACTGTTTCCATGGTGTAATGAGATTTCGCCCCGATTCGGGTGAGAAGTGGAACTTCTATGGTGTTGATTCACGACTGAAGATTCCACTGGTGTCCGCCATGGAGATGTTTAGTCTGTTGTCGCTAGGTAACTCTGGATTTATGATATATGCGCTCGATGTTTCCCAAGAGCCGTGATTGGAATTGAGTGACATCCCGATCGTCCGAGAGTTACCATATGTGTTTCCAGATTGTATTCCCTTCGAGGCAAGAAATCGATTTCAGTATAGAGTTGGTGCCAGTGACAGCCCCAATTTCAAGAGCTCCGTATCGTTTGGCGCCAGCTGAGTTGAAAGAACTCAAGGATCAGTTGAGAGATCTTCTTGAGAAAGGCTTCATCAGACCGAGTATGTCACCTTGGGGAGCTCCGATTCTGTTTGTGAAGAAGAAAGATGGATCTATGAGGATGTGTGTAGATTTTCGGCAGTTGAACAAAGAAACGATCAAGAATAAGTATCCGTTGCCGAGGATTGATGACTTGTTTGATCAGTAGCAAGGATCGGCCGTATATTCGAAGATTGACTTGCGCTCTGGCTATCACCCGTTGCGAATTAGAACGCTGATGTAGCGAAGATAGCTTTCCGGACTATATACGGGCATTATGAGTTTCTTGTGATGCCGTTTGGGTTGACGAATGCCCCTGCTGTTTTCATGGATTTGATGAATCGCGTCTTTAGCGAGTATATCGACTGATTCGTGATTGTCTTCATAGATGAAATCTTAGTGTATTCGAGGAGTTTCAGAGAGCATAAGGAGCACCTGAGATTTGTATTGCAGAAGTTGAGAGACTCGCAGTTGTATGCCAAGTTCAGCAAGTGTGAATTTTGGCTGGATAGAGTGATCTTTTTGGGTCATGTCATCTCTGCACAAGGAATTTCTGTGTATCCTAGTAAGGTCGAAGCAGTTAACTGGGAGCGACCTAGGAATGTTTCTGAGATCCGAAGTTTCTTGGATTTGGCCGGCTATTATAGGCGTTTTATCGAGAAGTTTTCTTTGATAGCAAGGCCGATGACGCAGTTGACTCAGAAAGACAGGAAGTTTATTTGGACAGATGAATGCGAGTCGAGTTTTCAAACACTTAAGGAGAATTTGACTACTGCTCTGTGTTGGCTATACCATGTGGATCTGGAGATTTCGTTGTTTGCTCCGATGCATCTCTGAGTGGTTTGGGTTGTGTTCCGATGCAGAACGGGTATGTGATTGCGTATGCGTCTCGACAGTTGAAGCCCCACGAGACGAGATATCCTGTTCATGATTGGAATTGACAGCGAGTTTTTTTTTACTTGAAGATCTGGCGTCACTATTTGTATGGTGAGGAGTTTGTGGTGTACATCGACCACAAGAGTTTGAAGTATATCTTCACTCAATCAGATCTAAATATGAGACAGCATCGGTGGATGGAGTTGCTCAAGGATTTTGATTGTGAGATCCAGTATCAACCTGGGCGGATGAACTTAGTAGCCGATGCTTTGAGTAGGAAAGCTCAGCCTGCGATGCTAACATCTTTGAGTATTTCAAGAATCCACGAGAAGTTGGGTACTTCTGGTTGGAGATTCCAGCCGAGTGATCAGTATTTCATAGTTTCTTCTATTCAGGTTGAACCACTGGTTGTGATTGACATTAGAAAGGCACAGAGGACTGATCCTTGTATCTATGAATTGTAGATTAAGGCTCAGAATGGTCAGTCTGATGATTTTACTGTTTCTTCTGATGGGTGATTAAGATTTCGAGGAAGATTGGTGGTTCCTAACCTGGTTGATTTGAAAGAGACTATTATGAATGAAGCTCATTGTATTCATTATAATGTACATCCGGGAGAGAGAAATATGTACCATGCTTTGAAGTCTCACTACTAGTGGGAAGGCATGAAGAGCGACATTTCTGGTTTTGTTTCTCGATGTTTGAACTATCAGCAGGTCAAGGCCGAAAGAATGAGACCTGGTGGAGTGTTGCAAAGTTTAGAAGTGCCTCAGTGGAATTGGGAGCACATTGCATGGACTTTGTGACTCATTTATCTCAATCAAGTAGGGGATGCGATGCGATTTGGGTGGTGATTGATAGACTCTCGAAGTCAGCCCATTTCATTCCCTATGATGTGAGGTGTTCGATGAAGAAAATAGCGAGATTGTACATCGACCATGGAGTGCCTGTTTCGATAGTGTCTGATAGAGATCCAAGATTCACATCTCTATTCTGGAAGAGTTTTCAAGCAGCTATGGGTTCAAGATTGTCTATGAGTACAGCTGTAACGACCGGACTTTTTCTCAAAAGAAATTTAGAAATTTGGGGTTCGAATTAAAAGACCCAAAAATTTCAATCTTAATAAACATAAAAGTCGTTACTAAATTCTGGACTAAATTTCGAATAAACACAATTCATTACTGCTGAATGCGGAACAATTGAAACAATGAAGAAAATCAGCTGGAAGGATAAACCAAACGCTGAACTAAATCCTCTGCTGAACAAATAACACACGCGGAACTGCTATACCAGCTGACAAAATACGAGTGAAGAACTAACATACCAACTGATAAAAATACAAGTGAACTTGCATATATCTTTACACCAAATGTTCATACAGATTTCTACAAAATGAGAAACTAGAAACCTGCTAACATACAAAACCATAACTAAAGTTCTGTACATCAAAATCTGAAAAGAAACAACGGAATATGTCCACGATAAACACATCCTCCCTTTCTGATCATCTCCCTCCAGCTCTTACTGCTGATCACCTGCAATCAATGAAAACTAGTGAGCCGAAGGCTCAGCAGGTAAATCTGGAATAGAAAAATCATGCAATAGAACTGATACTGAAACTGAAACTGGAAGCTGATTACATAACTAAAATCTGCGTACGCTTTGAAATGAACAAGCGCAATAATATATATAACTGTAAATTCTGATAGAAACTGAAAGCATAAAACATAATCAAATTCTGAAAACATTTTCTTTAAACATTCTCTGGAGCTGTGATTAAAATCACAATTGCTCTCTTCTGAAATTATGACAACACTTTAAACATTTTGGTCCTATTCGCTTGATCAAACTCCTGATATCAGTTTCTAGCACTATGGCTCATGGTGAAGGGATATATAGATCCGTCTACCTATACACCTGATCCTTCCTCTGTTGAAAGGGCACACGGTTCGTCAGTCGCGCACTCACCCTTCTTCTGGGGACCCTCTTTGCTGTCATAACTTAAAACATTTTCTGAAACGGTTTTCTCTCGTCTAATGATGTTCTGGAACTGTAAAGGATTTCTCTGTAAATCTTGCGAAGATGAAAACTGAATAAATTAGCTAGTTGAATCTGTCAGTTAAGTCAAAAGATTCATTTGAATTGAAGTGTCAATGAGTAAGGAATCAAATTCTAAAATTTCGTTATCTGCTGAAGAAAATGAACAGTACCAGTCGCAAGACTAATACCAACTGAATGAACAATACCAGTCGCAACGAATAGGAAACCAGTTGCAAGACAAGAATCAGTCGCAAGGTCTTTTAAATAAATGTAAAGTGAAACGATGTCGTAGCGTATAAACCAGTCGCTACAACCAGTCGCTACAACCAGTCGCTACAACTATACTTAAAGACAATAAAGTAACTGCTGAAATATAAAAATGAATGCATCTGCTGGTGAACAGTGCATCTGCTGAATGTCACGAAGACAACGCAACTGCTGAATTCTAATAAAGGAATGCAGCTGCTGAATTCTAACAAATGAATGCACCTGCTGGTGTTAACAAAGGAATACACCTGCTGGTTTTAGCAAAAGAAATGCATCTGCTGAATATGCATCTGCTGAGTTTATGAAAGCAATGCATCTGCTGAATAATAATAGCTTATGAACAAACTATCAACTGAAGGCAAACTATCAACTAATGAACAACTATCAATTGAAAAACGAAATATCAATTGACGAACGAACTATCAGCTGCTGAACAATAAAATATACAACAACTGAACATGCAATAGTGATCGCAACTACTGAACTCAAACAATACAATAGCTGAAATCTATACTTAGAATATTTTCGACAAAGCAATATCAGCAGTGGTATAAGAACCAGCTCTCATACTTAACATGTAGATATACGAAGGTTACCTTTGTCTGAAGAATTCAAAATATCTGAAGAAATTTCTGGAAATGATCGAATAAGCTACTTGTAAGCTACTTCGATGGAATTTCTGAAGAAAACTTAAGAACTAACTAAAAGAACATCATCAAACCATTTT
>KV011304.1:304155-315372 GCA_001598015.1 Dorcoceras hygrometricum
TCTGTCTCGTCCGATGGTTGTTTGCGTTTTCGGGGCAGGTTGGTTGTGCCCAATTTGATTGATTTGAAGGAGGAAATCCTTCGGGAAGCGCACTGTAGCAGACATAGTGTTCATCCTGGTGCACGGAAGATGTACCATGCTTTGAAGCCGCACTTTTGGTGGGCTGGCCTAAAGAGTGACGTTGCTGGTTTTGTCGCTCGTTGTTTGAATTGTCAGATGGTTAAGGCCGAAAGGATGAGACCTGGTGGTCTGTTGCAGAGTTTGGAAGCGCCCCAATGGAATTGGGAGCACATTGCTATGGATTTCGTGACGCATCTGCCTCGTTCCAGCAGAGGATGCGATGCTATTTGGGTGGTTATAGACCGACTGTCGAAGTCTACACATTTTATTCCCTATGGGATGACCTTCTCGTTGAAGAAGATGGCGAAGCTGTACGTTGATTTTGTTGTTAGACTGCATGGTGTGCTCGTTTCGATCGTTTCCGACCGAGATCCGAGATTTACTTCCAGGTTTTGGAAGAGTTTGCAAACAGCTTTGGGTACCAGGTTGGCGATGAGCACCGCGTATCATCCCCAGACAGATGGCCAATCTGAGCGAACTATCCAGACGTTGGAGGATATGTTGTGAGCTGTTGTGTTGGATTTCGGAGGTAGCTGGCAAGATGCGTTGTCTTTAGTTGAGTTTTCGTATAATAACAGCTATCAGGTGACGATTGGCATGGCGTCGTTTGAGGCTTTGTATGGCAGGAAGTGCAGATCGCCAGTGTGTTGGGAAGAAGTAGGGAAGAAGCAGCTATCTGCCCCTGACTTTGTGCAGCAAATGAAAGATCATGTGGATCTTATAAGACAGCGGATGAAAGCTGCCCAGGATCTCCAAGCCAGTTATGCGAATAAGAGGCGTCGACCTCTTGAGTGTCAGGTTGGTGATCGTGTATTTCTCAAAGTTTCTCCGTTTCGCAGTGCGCTTTGGACGCAAGGGAAAGTTAGCCCCTCGTTACGTCGGACCGTATGAGATTGTTGAGAGGATTGGCCCTTTAGCGTATCGACTGTTGTTCCCGCCAGAGTTGTCTTCTCTTCATGACGTCTTTCATGTTTCAATGTTGAGGAAGTATGAGCCAGATCCGTCTCATGTGCTTAGAACTGACTAGGTGGAGTTAGATCAGTCGTTGAGCTATCAAGAATATCCCTTGCAGATCCTAGGCAAAAAATAGAAACAGTTGAGGAATAAAACCATTCCGTTGGTGATGGTGCAGTGGAGCCAACATGGAAGGGAAGAAGCTACTTGGGAGCTGGAAGAAAAGACGCAGCGCGAGTGGCCGCATCTGTTTGAATAGCTGTTAAGCTAAATTTTCCAGTAGTTTGTAGCTTTTAGTTGTATTTCTTCCCTAGTTGTTGTTAATTGTTTTCTCAGTTATCTTGAACTCTTGGCTTGTGTTAGAAAGAGTTCTGTTGTGTATCTTGTTGTTTAGTTGTATGTCCAGATTGTTGTTCGATTTCGGGGACGAAATCCATTTAAGTGGGGAAGAAATGTGAGACCTGAAATGTAATTAAGATTAATTTGTTGGAATTAATCGGTTTTTGGAGATTTCTGGTGATTCAGATCCCTGTTTGGAAGTTTGGTTTGTATTTTCGGGTCGGAAATCACATTTTAAGCAATTCTGGAAGTTTTCGTGTTTTTGGGTTTGAAATATGTTTTTGTGAGAAATCTGGATTTTTGGGTGAAAGCTGGTTGTTTTTGGTGAGATCTGATTGTTGTGAGATCTGTTCGGATTTCTTGAGAAATCTGGTCGCATCGCATATTTGGTAACACGAGATCACCATACGTCGTCGTTCTGTGAAGTCGGGATTTTCTCGTGTGTGGGAGAAATCTGGTAGCGTGATTTGTTTAGGGTTGATGCGACGTCGTATTGGTTAAGCGCTAGCGTGAGGTCTATTTGCGTGAGGTGAAGTCTGGTTGGTTTGTTTACCAGATGTCAGCGCGGGTCAGCGTTCCTGTAGCGCGAGGTGGAAACGTTGTCGTTTAGGAGAGATCTGGTGATGCGTTTAGCGCTAGGATCTGATTGTGAGATCTGCCCGCAAGTTCTTGTGCTGAGGGTGAAGCGATGTCGTTTGGATAAGTTGCAACGGCGTCGTTTTGGTGAACGCTTGAGGGAAAGATCTGTATTGCGAGTTTAGCGTTTGAATGACCAGATTTGATGACGTAGCGTGGGATCCGTTGTAGTGTGTTGCTTCGACCAGATTTGCTGACGTGTCTTGAGCGACGTCGTTATGAGGTTTGAGCGTTGTTTAGCGCGAGCGAGCGTTGCTTGTGGGATCTGTTTCTGTCGGTGGAATAATTAAACAGATTTCTCGTGATTATTTAAGGAGCAAGGCTTGGCTTCGTTGTATTCCACCAGATCCCATACTTAGAGAAATATTTCCCGATTTTGTTCTCTGTTTCTCAAACCCTCGGCTATTGTTCACCGTGAGCTTCTCCGGTAATTTCCCGTCGCTTTCGGCCGTCGTTTCTTTTGCTTGAGGTAGCGTTGGACTCCTCTTGGAAAGCTCTTTCACCCTATACTAGTTTTGGAGTCTATTGTTCGCTGGAGTGAGATTGCGAAGCTGCTATCTTGGGCAGTGTGTTTGTGCGTGCAGGTAGCCTTCGGTTTTAGTTTTGAGATCTCGTTTCCTAGCTGTGATTTAGCTCCCTGTTGATTTGTATTAGGGTGTTAGTTTCTGGTTGAGCGTGGAACTCCCAGCTGTGTTTTCTGTGGTTGGTCGTGAGTTGTTGTTGATGATTCCCTGTATCTTGCGTATGTTTAACAGGTTGGAATCAGATTTCTCAGGCCTAGTTTTGTGGAAATTATTTCACAGAAGTATAAGGTACGGATCTTGAGCTTGTAATTCAGCGTGGAACTTGGCTTGGATGAATTGCGAGATGGCTGCGTTGGATTTCCGTGCATGTTTGTTGTCCTGGTTGAGGACTGTGTATGCTTATTGTGTTTAATTGCTGTGTTGCATATGTTTATATGCTTGTGTTCCAGCATGTTGCATACACGCATGACATTCCATTTCAGTTGTGGCAGCCATTGCCTTGTTTCGTTGCCGCTTCTTTGTTTTCTTACCAAGATGCGAGGGCGAGCGGCGATACCGCACTCTCATTTCCCCTATGCGCCGAGTGGCTAGCTACCACAGTTCATAGGTTGGGTGTTGATGCATCTGGTAAGGGTGGGCGAGTAGGGGTGAGTGGGTAGCACCCACATGTCCTACACTCACCCTAGCCACATATTCTGTTGCAGTTTCCGTTGAGCTGTTATCTCCTTTCTCATGCATAGCATCTGCATTTTATTCTTGCTGTTCACTGCTGTTTTATAGCTGCTCTCCGTACTGGGGTTTGACCCCATGTCCCTCTGGGGCTGGGTTGTTTTCCTTGTTTGTGTTGTTTTCAGGAAACCCAGGTTTTACAGCTGGTCGTAGTTTTAACCCAGCTGGTGGTGCCCCAGGAGGTGGTTGAGTATCCCAGTAGCGCATAGCATATTTATATGTATCAGTACTGTTAGCCAGGGGATGCCCTGCGCTTTGTTGTTGTATTATGTTGTTGGAGTCTGATACATGTTATTGTTGTTGTATTGCTATATTGTGTTGTTGTTGGCTGACAACTGCGTTTGGTTGTTTTTACAAACTGGGATATATTTTGAGTATCACACTATTTTAAATTATATCGTTTTAAACCGTCAGGCCAAAAGCAAAAATTTTACCCGCTTTTTGATAGCTTCCGCATGTGTTTGTGTGTTTTTACTCTGATATGAGCACGAGGCCTGACAGGATTAGTCACGGGAGTTGTGATTTTTGAATTTCGGGTTTGAGGATTTTTGGTCAAATCTGGTTGGTGATTTTCAGATGTGACGTAGAGCTGATCAGCTTCGAGTCGCTGGTCGCAATCGCGTGAAATATGCATCGAGTTTGGAGGAGTTTTGATTTGTTTTATATCGGGTGATGATTTCTGGAAGAATTCAGATTTGACGTTGTTTTGCTGAGGGAAAATAGGCCAGTAGAGTTTCTCCACGAGAGTTGGCGAATTCAGATGTGAGTAGTCAGATTTGGCGATAGCTAGTGGGATCTGTTTTAGATGTGAGCAGTGCGACGCCGTTTTGATTATTGGTGCGTTAGCGGTAGTGCTGAGACCAGATTTGAGTTAGCGCTGGAATCAGATTGGACTTGTGCCTTAGCGCTAGGATCTGATGCTGGGATCTGAATATGTCGGTGTTGACTTTCACTGTACACTTTGACTCGAGGATTTAAATACAAGTGTTGATTAACACTTAGCGTATTTCGAACCCGATATTTCCTTATCGTCTTCCCCGTTCACCTCGAAATCCTTACTGTTCATTCGAACCCTTCTCTGTTAGAATGCCGTCGATTTCTGTCGTTGATTGGAGCAAGACTGGTGGCGCTGGGTTCGCCTTGCCTGGGTCCGACTAATACCAGTCTGGAGTTGTAAATCAACGCGAAGGAGGAGCGCGCAGAAGCTGTGTTGTTCGAAGATTTTCGTGAAGTTGACCCGAGAGTTCTTCAGTTATACTGAGCTTCTAGGTAAGCGATTTCGACTAGTTTAAGCATGATTTTAGCTAGTTGAGTCTGTTTGGAATGGTCGACCAGATTTGAGTTCTTGACAGTAGGCAGTGAGTTTTAGGAGTTTGGATTTGAGCTAAAGCTGTGTTGTTCGAAGATTTTCGTGAAGTTGACCCGAGAGTTCTTCAGTTATACTGAGCTTCTAGGTAAGCGATTTCGACTAGTTTAAGCATGATTTTAGCTAGTTGAGTCTGTTTGGAATGGTCGACCAGATTTGAGTTCTTGACAGTAGGCAGTGAGTTTTAGGAGTTTGGATTTGAGCTAAGTTATGAGATTCCTTGGCAGATTTGAGCTCCCAGGCAGTTCCTGCTTTGTTGCTGAGACCAGCGAGGAAGCAGATTTTAGCAGGCTGAGGTTTCCGTGCCCTGGTGAGATCTGGTTGAGGTATTTGCTTGGATCTGAGGTACGAATTGAGCTTCTGTCAACAGTTTTGGGCATAAGCGTGTTAGTATTTTGATGCATGAACTATGTTCTGTGTTCTGTGAATTTTGTGAATAGATTTGGCCCCCTGAATGATTATTCTGTTCTTTTTTACGTGAATTATGCATGAATAAATCGGATTTGAATTTAATGGAATTCATGCATACATATTGAGCCTGATGATTGATTGATTACCGAATTGAGCCACATTGTGACCGGCCGACAGATGTGTCGCGCCTGAAAAGGCACAATGCTATCATCGGGGTGGTGACAGACTGATTCGTCGTGTCTGAACACCACCGAGTTGTGATGATTAATTGAGTGGCCAGACCTGAATATCACGGATCGATGATTTCCACCGGCTGATTGGCTGTGCGTGGTATATAGGCTCACCTGATTTGCCAGCTGACCAGTTGGCCTAGATGACCGATTCTGTGAGGAATCAGATTTTAGATTAGTGATTAATCGAATTCATCTGAGATTAGAAGAGATTAATTGTTGGAAGTTTTCGTAATTTTGGTATTTTGAGTTAGAAGCTGGTCGGTGGTAAAATCCAGTTGCAACGCGTATTTGGAATCGCAGGAGATTAATACGTCGTCGTTTTGGTGAAACCAAACGTAGCGTTTATGTAAGAAACCAGTCGTAGCACATTTCAGAAGTCTACTGTAGCGAGTGAGTGATGCAACGTCGTTTTGCTATTCAGTAGTTGCATTTGTAGAGGTTGCTCCTGGCAGTAGTTGCGTTGTGAGAATGTGGTTGTGACTGGGTGACCAGCTGTTGTTTTGAAAAACCAGTCATGGATGTGAGACGACATCGTTTAGATAAGTTGAAACGCTGCGTTTTGGGGATTGCGTCTGGTACCGGTTGTGAGGAATCTATTACCAGATTTTGGTTGCGTCTGCTGTTGGTAGCAATGCTGACGTATTCTTTACGTCGTCGTTTTAATTGTTGAGCGCAACCAGTCGTTGGTTGTTTTTATAGAATCTATGGTCAGCTGGTGGAACGCTGCGGCGTCGTTTTGTTTAGTTGGAACGGTGTCGTTTGATGCTATTTTGCAAACGCAACGCCTGGTGGTTGCTGCTGGTTTTGTTGAGAGCAAAAGCTGGTTACTGTTGTAAGATTTCTACTGTAGCTTTTCTCAACGACTGATTTAGAGGAACAGCAGCTGGTGTATGGAGATATATATATAGATAAGTGTTGATCGACACTTAGAAATATTCTGAACCCGATATTTCTTATCTCCATCTTCGAATCCCTCCATAGCTACAGTTCACCCGAAATTTTGTCCTTCGATCTCCGTCGATTCCAGCCTTTGTGTTGAACGATTTTGGTGGAGCTGGATTCCTTGTGAGTTGCTCTTCCGATTGCTACCCAGTTGAGGCTGTAGAACGACCTTGAAGAGGATCGCGAGGTTGTTGGTTTCTTCGTATAGTGGAATTTGATAGTTCTTCCGCTGGTTTCAGCTTTTGGTTAAGTATCTCTTGTTGAATTGAGCTCTGTTCTTATGGTTAATACCTGCGTGGATGTTTAGAACTTGAGTAGGGTTCTGGCCGTAGGTGTTAGAGTGCACAGGTTCAGATTTGTGTGCTTGAGTAGAGCTGATTTTCGAAGCATTGTAACAGATTTCAGCTTCCAGGAAGTATTTGCCGTATTTGTAAGCTAGGAGAAATCTGGTTGCTTTGGTCGTGTGATTGCCGTGCCTTGGGAGAAATCTGTTGAGGTAGAATCAGCCGTTGGAGGTATGAATTGAGAAGATTTAATAGCTTTGAGCGTGGACATGGCTATAATTGATGTTGTGAGATCTGCTGATATGATTCTGTGAATTATGTGATACAACTTGTTGAATTGATTGAGTTTACATTCTGTTTTCACGTATTGAACAGTATGCATTTTGAATTGAATATTGATTGGCATACATGCATACATATTGAGCCTGATTGACAGATTGATTGACGACCTGATTGAGAGCCACGTTGTAACTGGCCGACTGATGTGTCGTGCCTGAGAAGTCCAACGCTATCATCGGAGTGGTGACCTACTGATTTGTTGTGTCTGAATACCACCGAGCTGTGATGGGCTGACGGGCTCTGAAGATCATGGACCGACGATTTCCCCGGTTGATACACTGTGCGGGTATAGAGGCTGACTGAGATGATTGCCAGTTGATACACTGGTCTAGCTATCCGATCCTTGATAGCCCTCATGCATTTCATAGCATCGATTATGGCATGTTGCATGATTAGCTGTTTTGATAGCTCTTCGTACTGAGGCTTGACCTCGTATTTGTTTTCCTGCTTTGTGTTGTTTGGGTCTGTGTTACCCATTTGCAGGATCTTTAGGTAACCAAGCTGGACCGAGTGGAGCGCCAGCTGGTCGATCCCCTTTTCCTTGAGTCCCAGTTATATAATGATATGTATTGAGCCGGGGGATGCCCCGTGATTCTATGTATTTGGGGATCTATTGTTGATTTGAGATTTGTGTTACCTGTTTTTATATGAGTTTGAGTCAACTCGTATTTTGATTATGAATATTTTGAATGTAAGTTTTGAGTTCTGGCCATTTTATTTCGAAAAATTTTTAAGCCCGATTTTATGCTTCCGTGATTATATGCATAATTGTGCTGTAATCTTATGTGATTAGCACGGGGCCTGAAATTTTTGGTATCAGAGCTTAAACTGGGATAAGCTCGATTTCCTTTGATTACACTCGAGTCTAGGCACAGATTTTTAATTTGATTTTGATTGACTCTGTGACTTATGTGATCTTTTATCTGTCTATGTGATATATTTGCTGTGAGATCTTACCTCTAGAATTGTTTAGATGCCGCCGAGAAGAGGAAGAGGTAGGACGACTAGACGTACTGCGGAGGAGTCTAGGGCGGGTAGTGATGATGATGTTCATCAGGTTGAGAATGTTACTAGACAAATAGGCGAGATGGAGTTGGTCCTAGCTAGGTTTCAGCGGACGAACCCTCCAACGTTTTTTGCAGCCGAGGGTGGTGCGATGTCTGAGGCTTGGTTAGTTCAGATGGAGGAGTTGTTCGACACTTTGGAGTACGCTCCCGAGAAGAGACTGAAGCTGGCGATGTTGCAACTGAGAGACAATGCACAGCGCTGGTGGAGAGGTACTTTACTAGACAATAGGCGAGATGGAGTTGGTCCTAGCGTAGGTTTCAGCGGACGAACCCTCAACGTTTTTTGCAGCCGAGGGTGGTGCGATGTCTGAGGCTTGGTTAGTTCAGATGGAGGAGTTGTTCGACACTTTGGAGTACGCTCCCGAGAAGAGACTGAAGCTGGCGATGTTGCAACTGAGAGACAATGCACAGCGCTGGTGGAGAGGTACTTCTCGTATCCTTCGTGATAGTGGGGCTGTGATCACCTGGGAGAGCTTCTGTGAGGCTTTCAGACAGGAGTATACCCCGGATTCCTTCTATAACAGCCGGGAGCGGGAGTTTGATAACTTTAAGCAGGGTAGCATGCGAGTGGCTGAGTATGCCCGACAGTTTTCGGCGCTTTTGGTTTATGTGCCACACGTTGCCAACCAGGAGAGGACGAAGAGGAACAAATTTCTGAAGGGCTTGAGGCCTGATCTGTACCGGATGGTTTTGCCTGGGTCACCTGCGACCTATATTGATGCAGTGAACCGAGCGGTGGACATTGAGGAGAGTTTGTTGGAGGTAGAGGCTCCGACTCAGCCGATTACTGGATGCACCTATCAGCCTGTTCAGGATGCATCGCAATCTTTCTATTCTCCTCAGGGGTCACAGCAGTAGCAATCGAATCGCCAAAGGTTTCGACCTCGAGGGAAGCAGTTCAAGAAGAAGGTGGATTCTAGTTCCTCTGGTTCTGCGAGTTCTGGTTCTGGCAGTGGTTCTGGCAGCATGTCTTGTGGACAGTGCGGAGGAAGGAATCCGAATTCATAGTGTCGAGGAGTTCAGGGTTCCTGCCGTAACTGTGGGCAGCCAGGACACTTTGTTAGAGTGTGTCCTTTGTTGAGGGGTCAATATTCAGTTCCTTCACAGCAGGGATCAGCTGGTGGTTCTTCCCAGAGACCGCAGTTTCCTACCCCTACCCTGCGATCTGGATTTCAACCCCGTGAGCCTTTGAGGTTTGGAGCACCTTCGAGACCCCAATTTCAGATTCCGCAGCAGGCTCAGGCAAATGCTTTGACGAGAGTGCAGGATGAGGAGGCGCCTGGTATGATGATCGCAGGTACATGCTTTATTTTTTATTATCCTGCGAGAGTTCTATTTGACACTGGTGCATCACACTCTTTTATTTCTGAGTTGTTTGTTTGTGAGTATGGGTTGAGTTCTTCCCCATTGTGTGATGTTGTTTCCGTGTCTACCCCTGCTGGTGTGAATCTGTGGTCCCGTGAAGTGGTGTTGGATTGTGTGCTTAGATTTGATGAGCTTGTTTTGGTGTCCAATCTGATTGTTTTGGGAATAAGAGATTTTGATTGCATCTTGGCGATGGATGTATTGTGTAGCTATAAGGCTACTGTTGACTGTTTTCATGGTATGGTGAGATTTTGACCTGACTCGGGTGAGAGGTGGGAGTTCTACGGTGCTGATTCATGCTCGAAGATTCCACTGGTGTCTGCCATGAAGATGTTTAGCCTGCTGTTGTTAGATAATGTTGGATTCATGATTTACGCGCTGGACGTTTCCCAAGAGCAGAGATTGGAGTTGAGCGATATTCCAATCGTACGAGAGTTTCCCGACGTGTTTCCAGATGAGATTCCTGGATTCCCTACAAGACGTGAGATCGACTTCAGTATCGAATTGGTGCCCTGTACCGCCCCGATTTCTAGAGCTCCGTATCGGTTGGCGCCCGTAGAGTTGAAATAGCTGAAGGATCAGTTGAGAGATCTCTTGGAGAAAGGCTTCATCAGACCGAGTATGTCGCCTTGGGGAGCTTTGATTCTTTTTGTGAAGAAGAAGGATG
The DNA here is from genome assembly GCA_001598015.1 of Dorcoceras hygrometricum. Lineage (NCBI taxonomy): Eukaryota > Viridiplantae > Streptophyta > Magnoliopsida > Lamiales > Gesneriaceae > Dorcoceras > Dorcoceras hygrometricum. The sequence goes on from KV011304.1 coordinate 314,132, forward strand.
GGTCTATGAGGATGTGCGTGGATTTCCGAAAGTTGAATAAAGCGACGGTGAAGAACAAGTATCCTTTGCCAAGTATTGATGACTTGTTCGATCAGTTGCAGGGATCGGTCGTTTACTAGAAGATTTGTTTGCGCTCTGGTTATCACCAGTTGCGGATTAGAGACGCTGACGTGACAAAGACAGATTTCCGGACTCTATATGGGAATATGAGTTTCTGGTCATGCCGTTTGGGTTGACGAATGCACCAGCTGTTTTCATGGATTTGATGAATCGCGTCTTTAGCGAGTACATCGATCGGTTCGTTATTGTCTTCAGAAGATTTGTTTGCGCTCTGGTTATCACCAGTTTGGCGGATTAGAGACGCTGACGTGACAAAGACAGATTTCCGGACTCTATATGGGAATATGAGTTTCTGGTCATGCCGTTTGGGTTGACGAATGCACCAGCTGTTTTCATGGATTTGATGAATCGCGTCTTTAGCGAGTACATCGATCGGTTCGTTATTGTCTTCATAGATGACATCCTAGTGTATACGAGGAGCTTGAGAGAGCATAAGGAGCATCTGAGACTGGTGTTGCAGAGATTGAGAGACTCGCAGTTGTATGCCAATTTCAACAAGTGTGAATTTTGGCTTGATCGGATTATCTTTTTGGGTCATGTGATTTTGGCGCAAGGGATTTCGGTGGATCCGAGTAAGGTCGAAGCAGTTCTTAACTGGGAGAGACCTAGGAACATTTCAGAGATCCGCAGCTTCTTGGTATTGGCTGGTTATTACCGGCGTTTTATCGAGAAGTCCTCTTCGATAGCCAGGCCTTTGACTCAATTGACTCAGAAGGATCGGAAGTTTGTTTGGACTGACGAGTGCGAGTTTAGTTTTCAGAAGTTGAAGGAGAAGTTTACTACTGCTCCTGTTTTGGCTCTACCGTCTGGATCTGGAGGATTTGTGTGTGCTCCGACGCTATTCTCAATGGTTTAGGATGTGTTCTGATGCAGAACGGGTACGTGATTTCCTACGCGTCTCGACAGTTGAAGCCTCACGAGATGAGGTACCCTGTTCATGATTTGGAGTTGTCCGCGATAGTGTTTGCCTTGAAGATTTGGCGACTTTATCTATATGGTGAAGAATTTGTGGTGTACACCGACCACAAGAGCCTGAAGTATATCTTCACGCAGTCTGATCTGAATATGAGGCAACGACGATGGATGGAATTGCTCAAGGACTTTAACTGTGAGATTCAGTA
>KV011305.1:0-20575 GCA_001598015.1 Dorcoceras hygrometricum
ACTATTAGATGTGTTTCATGATAGCCGTCATACCCACTATCACATCTAACATATGTTTTAGTGTAGTCTAGGTCTTTACTCAACGCAATTGTAAATCATCATACACACAATGAAAGTAAAGAATGCCATATAATAAATGTGAATATCATATATAAAATTGTCATATACAAGAGTCTATAAACCCACACGCCACAAGTTGGCTAGTTGGGCATCTTTCTAACATACCCCCACATCTCTCACAGACAATCATCGAATACTATCCACCTGTTCCACTCTACGCTTCGCTGGAACTGGATGAAGAACTGGACTGACCTCTCTTTTTGAACAATTTTTCTTTTGGCCTAAATCTTGATATATGTGGTCTCACATATGGTTGCTGAGAAGGCTGTTGAGGCGGATAGTATGGGACATTCACTGCCATAAAAGCCTCCTGCTATCGATGGGGTCGGATCTTGTCGTAATCATAAATAAATCTCTATTGCTTTCTCCACATCTTCATATGTTAACGGAGAACCAGACAAGACAAATGGGTGAAATGATAGTTCAAACCTTCCAAGAACTTTTTCAATTTCCCTTTTTCACACTATGCTATATGTGGCACATAAGTCAGAAGAGCAGAATATTGTTGGGCATACTCTCGCAACTTCAAGCTACTAACATACAAGCACGCCAGATAAGAGCAAGTAATTTCACATAGTCAAACACAAGCACACCATATATTTATGTGTGTGTCTAGACACAAGTGTACAAACTCTGAGCGTATCCCAATCTACGCACTGATACCATACTGTGAGGGCCGGTTATCCTAATCAGAATTTATTAACATGCAATTAGGATTAAATACTAAAAACCGGAAAAATGGTTTAAATATTCGTGTTTTTGGACCTATAACATTTTTCGGCATGACCTCCCGGTAATCGGGCATACCAGAAAACTTACATATTCAAAATAACCCACATATATTTTCAACAAACATAACAAGTTATTTCAGTTCAATCCAAAACTACAACAAGAAAATCTCAACAAAATAACATAAGCCGATAAGGCTTGCTAAATACATACTACAGTTACTCAGGGCATTCCCCGGTACAAAACCAACATCAATTATGTACATATACTATCTGGGAGACAACAAAAGATATATACACCCAAAACAAATGAGCCCACTCTCACGGAACTCTTGTACTTCCTGATGCCTCCTCTCTAGCGCCTGAATTTGACCCACCTGTACTCCCTGCCATGTCCACACACACAAGACACGACAGTCCCTTTCGGGGTTAGTAACCCGAGTACGAGACAATAAAAAAAAATCACAACGTAAGACATAGAAATACAATGATGCCGTGCATGAATGCAATGCATGTACAGGTACAACGTCTCAAGATATCAGGAATCAAAGAATCGATATAGCAAATCCATATGCTCGAGATGGTTCACCCTCGGTGAACTGTGTCAACGGATATGGCTCCACTTCTAAAGCCAGCAACTACCTAAACCGGACCGAACCACGGTGTCCAAAATCCACAGGACACACATCATAATATCATATAAAGGTCTCAACCGAATATGCACTGTTATCAAAGATAGATAGGCTCAATATGATATGTTCAGTAACATTGATGTGGCTGACTAAAATCAAATGTGTGTTGACGAAAGAAATATTTTTTTTTTGCACAACAATTACTAACTGATAATATGCAAGTCAGTATATAATATCATGTAATTCAACAAATAACAAATAAACCATACGCAATCCCACCACAAGTCTCTGTCAGATATAGTGAAATTAAATGATCTCTATGTACCTCAATTCAGCAATTACCAGTAATTGCAACCTCAAAAACTCCCGAATACTCCAATTTCATATAAATAACCTGAATAGCAATTAAATGACCTTAAACAATTGAAAGCTCAACTAGGAATTTAAATTCAACTTAACTTTCAAATTTAACTATTTGTACACTTTAAATTCCTCAAACCCTACTATTCAATTACTTCCTGAAATTGTCAATATTCTTACGTTTTTACAAATTCGCTACTCAACATGCGTTGGACTACTCCCAAATCAATATTCCCTGTAATGTATTGACATATCAAATATACTCTTCTTGGCTTTCTTAATCACCCTTAGTAAATTAATTACAACTTAAGATCCTTGAACCAAGATTATGGAACTATGCTCACGTCATATATGATCTCTACATACAAGGTAGGTTTTCGAAACCAGTCTAACTTTCGGAACAGTACCACCCCGGAGCTCGGCGACAGACAGCGGCGGCGACGGATGACGATCGACGGCCGTGAACAGTACCGAGAAAAGTGAAAATTTTCGGGGCAAAACTGGTGTATAAATGTTGGTCTCATCAAGCAGATTCCAAATATATATTTATTTTAATTTTTTTGAGCAACGAGGTGGCCGGAAATCGGGGCCACGAGGTGACGGACGAAAACTATGTTTCGACGAGAGAGAAACATCAATTTCTGGCAAAGACGGTGGAAGGAGATGGTTACTTTCTCTTTCCGTTTTCTTTTGTATTATTTATTTTTATTTTTTATTATCCTTATGTGGGACCCAGTCCTCACAAGTGGGTGAGTCAAGATCATTGGATTACGTTGAGGGAGACGATGTCGCTCAACCTAGTGTTCCTGTGAGACGTCGTGCTAGTTAGTTTTCTGCCCTTATCTCCTTTTTTGATTCCGTAAACGGAGCGATTGACTTTGCAGAAGGTCTTGTGGCTAGGCAACCTTAGGTTCAGCAGCTAGCTATACAAAGTTTGTATCTTGTGTCATCTGGAACTTCTTATTCCCAGCCTTCTCAAGCGCCGCCATCGTCGAGTCGCCAGAGGTTCAAATGAGAGGGAACAATTCAAGAGATGGGTTCGAGTTCTTCTTGTTAGGACAGTTCTAGTGGAGTAGTTCGAGGGCAAGGTTCTCTAGTCATTGTGGAGGCAATCATATGGATTCTCAGTGCGTTGGAGTGCGAGGCGCTTGCAATAACTGTGGGAGGTTGGACACTTTGCTAGGGTGTGTCCATATGAAGGGGACAATGCTCAAATTTGTTGCAACGGGGTTCAATTGGAAGTTTTTCGAGACAACCGTATTTCCCTACACAGTCCCAGTGATCAGGATTTCTGCCATCGGAGGCGTCTACGTTCAGAGGGTATTCTCCATCTCAGCACCCAAGACCTCAGCAGACTAAAGTGGATGCGATGACTTTGAAGCTAGCTGATGATATTTTAGGAGGAGTCCTTGCAGGTAATTGCTTTATCTTGCTTTTCCTGCGTGAGTTTAGTTTTGACACGATAACATCACACCCATTTGTATGATCTTTTTGCATTGTGTGTGGGTTTATTTCTACCCCACCTTGTTTGTGTGACATGGTGTATTTTGATACTCCTGCCGGTGTGAAGATGTTGCCCCGTGAGTAGTGCTGAGTTGTGTTGGTAAGTTTGATGGGTAAGCGCTGGGGATCAATTTTTTTGCTTTGTGAATGTTTATTGTCGTCGTTTGAGGACTTAGGATATATGATTTATGCTTTGGATGTGACTTCTGGAACGCGATTAGCGGTTGGTCACACAACCATTTTCAAGAATTTCCCTGTCGTGTTTCCCGATGAGACTTCCTAGATTTTCCTATTGGTCGAGAGATGGATTTCAGCATTGAGTTAGTGCCCAAGATTGCCCGATTTTCTAGAGCCCCTTTTCTCTTGGCGCTAACTGAGTAGAGGAAGCTTAAGGACCAGTTGCACGGATCAGCGGCATACTCAAGTATTGTTGGGCGTTCATGTTATCATCAGTTGAGGATACGAGATGCGGATTGATTCCAAAATGGTTCTCCGAACCAAGTTTGGCAGTAGGAATTTCTGGGGATTATTTATGGATTGACGAATGCCCCTGCTATCTTCATAGATCTGATGAACCGAGTCTTTAGTGAGTACATCTACCGCTTGGTCATCGTCATTACTGATGATGGTCCATTCGAGGACCAAGAGAGAGAGCGCTGGGAGTACATGAATATTTTTTGGGCGAATGTATGTGAATGTGACTTTCTGACGCTGGAAGAAAAGTTGACTACTCCTGGGTTGGCTTTACCCTCGAGACCGATAGATTATCATGTTGTGCACCGATTCTTCTTCAAGAGGTTTGAGTTGCTCCGATGCTTCTTTGAGAGGATTGATTAAAATGGGTTGGTGTCCCATTCATGTGTAGGTGTTGGCTGCCATCGTGTCTGGCTTGAAGTTTTTGTGCCAGTACTTCCACGGATAGTAATTTGTGATCTTCACCGACACCAAGAGTTTGAAGTGTGTCTTTCACTCAGTCCGACTTGTTTATGAGACAGCGTCGGTGGATAGAGTTGATTAAGGATTTTGATTGAGAAATTCAGCGCCATCCTGGGTGAGCGAAACTTGTTGCTGATGCGTTGAGTGGGAAAATCCCAGCCACCGGTGCTAGTAGCATTGAGTATTTCAAAGTTTATGAGCATTTGGGAACTTCAAGATGGCGTTTGCAGCCTGGTGATGATTTTCTTGTAGTTTCCTCATTTCAGGTTGAACCACAAATCGTTGTGGACATTAGAACCGAGCATAGGACTGACTAGTACATTTGTGAGTTGAATTGTAAAGACCAATCAAGTCAGTCAGATGTTTTTACTGTTTCTTTTAATGATCATTGGAGATGTCGACAAAGATTAGTGGTTCCGGACCTGATCAATTTGAGGGAGACCATCTTGAAAGAGACCTATGGTAGTTGCCATAGCGTGTATCTGAGTAAGAAGAAGATGTATCATGCCTTAAGGTCATACTTCAGGTACAAAGGCATGAAGAGCGATATTTCCGGAATGGTGGCTCGACGTTTGAAATGCCAACAGGTCAAGGATGAGAGGATGAGACCTGGTGCTTGCTTCAGAGTTTGAGGTGCCCCAATAGAATTGGTAGCACATTTCTACGTATTTTTGTTGCCCATTTAGCTCGTTCGATCCGCGGTTGTGTTGCAGTTTGGGTAGTGGTTGACGGACTTTCTAAGTCAGCCTATTTTTCCTTATGATATGGCATGTTCTAGGAAGAAAGTGGTGGAACTTTACGTCGACCATGTGTTGATATTGCATGCTCTGCCGGTGTCATTAGCATCTGGAATGGTCCCTAAGATTATTTTTCAATTTTGGAAGAGCTTGCAGGAACTTTTGGGTATAGATTGGCCATGAATTCAGCGCATCACCCCCTGGTTAGAGGACCTGTCAGGCCTCATGCACAATACAGAGTTAAACCACGCAAAACAATAGCGGAAGCATACAAAAGTGGCTTAAAATTTTCGCTTTGGCCTGACTATTAAAACATATAATTTAAAATACAATACTCAAATATCCTAGTAATTAAAATCACTCAGTACAACAGTACATCATTAAAACATATATCAAGTACCAAACAACAACTACTACAAAGCACAGGACAACCCCCGGCTAACAGTACTGATACATATATGCTATACGCTAACTGGGACACTCTAACCACCTCCATGGGCACCTCCAGCTGGGTCTACTCCACGACCAGCAGAGTAACCATGATAACATGAAAACACATACACGGGCAAAAAACACCAGCTCCAGAGGGACATGTGGTCAAACCCCTAGTATGGAGAGCAACTGAAAAACAGCGTAAACAGCATGAATAAAATGCAGATTCTATGCATGAGATGTGGAACAACTGCCGAAGTCTACAACCAAGGAAGGAAGCCAAAGAACTCAAATGCATAGCTCAACGAAGTCTGCAACAAAATATATGTGGCCACGGTGAGTGCAGGGTATGTGGGAGCTACCCACTCGGTCCTACTCGCCCACCAATACCAGATGCATCAATCGCTCAACCTGCCGTTTCCCAACCTATGAACTGTGGTAGTTAGCCACTCGGCGCATATGGGCTAACAAATACCAGCAGGGAGATGAGAAATTCAACGATGTAAACAAGCTCACATCCGTACCTCAAGTATTCTGTGGTACAATTACTATAACAGGGTCCCGAGCAACACAGATCTCACACCTGATAGGTCAAATACAGATAATAACTCAGGGACAGTAACACAGAAAAGCAACAGCTGGGAGCTACGAACTCGATCAGCGCTATACTACCCCTCTAACTCAACAGAGAGCTCTAATCAAACACAAGGAAGGGTCTGAACACTTATCCCAACAAGCTAGGACGGAAAACTTACCCCAACAATCTAGGACGAAACGCTCACAGACTACAAAAGGGAGATGTCTTAGCACACCTCACCAGCTTCAAGCAAACGTCCTAAAGCAACACCAAACGAAGCGTCTCAGCAAGAGGAGTCCAACGCTACAACTCTCACTTCAATCGGAGCTGCCTACCGTCGAAAATCGAAGAAGATAAGGTTCGGTGAACAGTAACGAGGGTATCGCGACAGAGTTCAGCAATCGTAAAATATTCTAAGTGTCGAGAAACAATACAAGGCAATGAAGACGAAGTCCATTTATATACTCAAATCTGCCTATGATTGCTGAACAGATCTCATCGACAACTTAAATCTCAAAGCTGATATTCCCGCTCGCATCCAGATCTCGCAACAGATCTCACTCTACACCAAAGCAGATCTCTACTAATTCAAACGACGTCACGCAAAGTCTACTGTCGCAACTGGACACGTCACCCGCTACTCAGATCTGAATCGCTAGAGCAAGAGAAATCTGAACCCAAAACGGTTTCGCTCTCTAACACGAAGATCTCCATCAAATCTGAAGACCAATGCCGCTCACTGCTGAGTCTCGCCCGCTAAACCAAAACGCTACCGTTCCAACTAATCCAAATGACATAATTTGACTACTCGCTGCTGAAACACTAGCGACAACAGATTTCGCTACGACTGTTGAACGCGATCACTAAGCGATGACCCCACTCACTTCTGAACAGATCCCGCGCCAAAACTCTAACTCTCCAGGTGTGTTCCAAGGACTTATACAAAACCCGATAGCTTCTCCAATCATATCGACTCAAAGCCGGTCACCCAGACTCGTTCGCTCAAATCTGAATCCAGCAAAACCTGATTAATTAACTCAACTAATCCTTCTAAACTTTGGGGTCTCACATCTCTCCCCCACTAAAACAGGATTTCGTCTTTGAAATCAATCAACTCCAAATCAAGAGTTCAAGATAACTGGGGAAAAGACTTAAGCAAACACCTACCGAGAAATAACAAAGAACCAACTACTGGAATCTGCTACAACACTCACTCAAATAGATGTGGCCACTCACGCTGCATCTTTTCTTCCAGTTCCCAAGTAGATTCCTCTCTACAATGCTTGCTCCACTGAACCATTACTAAGGGAATGGTCTTGTTCCTCAGCTGTTTCTCTTTTCAATTCAAGATCTTCAAGGGATACTCCACATAACTCAAAGTCCGATCTAACTCCACCTCGTCAGTTCTCAGCACATGCGAGGGATCTGGCTCATACTTCCTCAACATCAAAACATGAAACACATCATGTAAGGAAGACAATCTGGAGGCAACAGCAAACGATACGCCAAAGGGCTAATCCTCTCAGCTATCTCATAAGGACCAACATAACGAGAAGCTAATTTTCCCTTGAGACCAAATCTCATAACACAGCGGAAAGGAGAAACCTTAAGGAAAACTAGATCACCAACCTCAAATTCTAAAGGGCTACGCCTCTTATTCGCATAACAAGCTTGGCGATCTTGTGCAGCTTTCTTTCGTTGGCGAATCAAATCCACCTGATCTCTCATCTGCTGCACAAACTCTGGAGAAGACAGCTGCTTCTCCCCCACTTCTTCCCAACATATCGGTGATCTTCACTTTCTACCATACAAAGCCTCAAATGGCGCCATTCCAATCGTGACCTGATAGCTGTTATTGTAGAAAACTCAACCAAAGACAACGAGTCTTGCCAGATAGCACTAAAGTCTATCACAACAGCTCTCAACATATCCTCTAAAATCTGGATAGTTCTCTAAGATTGGCCATCTGTCTGGGGGTGATACGCTCTACTCATCGCCAATATGGTTCCCAAATATGTCTGCAAACTCTTCCAAAACCTGGAAGTAAATCTAGGATCATGATCTGAAACAATCGAAACTTGCACACCATGCAAACGCACCACAAAATCTATGTACAACTTCGCCATCTTCTTCAGAGAATAGGTCATGTTGTAGGGAATGAAGTGCACAGACTACGACAATCTGTCAACTACCACCCAAACCGAATCACAACATCTGCTTGAACGAGGCAAATGCGTCACAATATCCATAGCTATGTGCTTCAAATTCCATTGGGGAACCTCTAAGCTTTGCAACAAACCACCAGGTCTCATCCTATCAGCCTTGAATTGCTGACAATTCAGACACCGGGCTACAAAATCAGCAACATCACTCTTCAAACCTGTCCACCAGTAATGCTGCTTCAAGGCATGATACATCTTCGTTGCACTAGGAAGGACACTGTATCTACTGTAGTGCGCTTCTCGCAAGATCCCTTCCTTCAGATCAATCATATTTCGCACAACCAGCCTGCCACGAAACCTCAAACAACCATCTGAAGAGATAGAATAGTCTTCCAATTGACCAGATCTCACCTTCAGCTTCAACTCATGGATGGATGGATCAGTCCTTTGAGCTTCTCTAATGCTAGAAACAATCTGTGGCTCAACATGAAAATAAGACACCACAACATAATACTCAGCTGGATAATATCGTCAACCAGTAGTGCTTAGATGCTCATGGACTTTCAAAATCTGCATCGAAGCCAGCATCGCCACTTGAGCCTTCCTACTCAATGCATCAGCAACTACATTCTTCTTCCCAGGCTGGTATTTGATCTCAAAATCAAAATCTTTTAGCAGCTCCATCCACCTACGTTGTCTCATGTTCAAATCTGACTGAGAAAACAGATACTGAAGACTCTTATGGTCGGAGTACACCACAAATTGCTCATCATACAGGTAGTGGCTCCAGATCTTCAAATCAAAAACCACTGCTGGTAACTCCAAATCATGAACTGGGTAACGAGTCTCATGCGGTTTCAACTGACGAGAGGCATACGCAATGACTCAACCATTATGCATCAACACACAACCCAATCCATTCAAGGAAGCATCTGAACACACCACAAAACCACCTGAACCACACGGCAAAGCCAACATAGGCGCTGTAGTTAGCTTCTCTTTGAGCAACAAAAAACTATTCTCGCATTGCTCAGTCCACACAAATCTCTTGTCTTTCTGAGTCAACTACGTCATTGGCTTACTTATACTAGAAAATCCTTCTATAAAGCGCCGATAATAGCCAGCCAAACCCAAGAAACTACGAATCTCAGCAACACTCGTGGGACGCTCCCATTTGAGAACAACCTCAACCTTACTGTGATCCACAGAAATAACATCGACCCGAAATCACGTGACTCAGAAACACAACTCGGTCTCACCAAAACTCGCACTTGGAGAACTTAGCCTAAAGCTGCGAGTCTCGAAGCGTCTGAAGAACCAACTTCAGATGCTCTTTGTACTGCATCGGAGTCTTAGAGTACACTAAAATGTCATCGATAAACACAATCACAAACTGATCGATGAACTCTCTAAAGAGTCTATTCATCAAGTCCATGAAAAATGCAGGAGCATTCGTCAAACCAAAAGGCATAACTAGAAACTCATAATGCCCATATATCGTACGAAACACAGTCTTCTCAACATCCTGCTCATGGATGCACAACTGATGGTACCCCGACGCAAATCGATCTTAGAAAACATAGCCGAACCCTGAAGCTGATCAAAAAAGTCATCGATCCTAGGAAAAGGGTACTTATTCTTCACTGTCACCTTATTCAACTTCCTAAAGTCGATACACATCCTCATCGACTCGTCTCTTCTTAACAAACAAGATAGGCGCTCCCCACGGGGACATGCTAGGCCTAATGAATCCCTTCTCCAGCAAATCACTAAGTTGAACCTTAAGCTCCTTCAACTCAGCAGGCGCTAAATGATACGGATCTCTCGAAATCAAGGCTGTACCAGGTACCAACTCAATGCTGAAATATACCTCCCTCATCGGAGGAAAACCAGGAATCTCCTCCGGGAACACATCCGGGAAATGTCGAACCACGGGAACCCTACTAAGCTCTACGCTCTAAGAAGACGACGCATCTAAGGCATAGATCATAAAACCAGCATTATCTAGCGACAACAGGCTAAACATCTCCATCGCAGAGACTAAAGGGATCTTCGACTGGGAATCTTGGCCATAGATATTCCATTTCTCGCCAGGCTGGGGCCTAAATCTCCCAACGCCATGGAAACAATCCATAGTGGCCCTATAGCTAGAAAACACTTCCATTCCCACTATACAATCGAAATACCACATCACTAGCCAGATCAGGTTGGCTAACAACACGCTCTCACCAAACCTAAGAATACCATTCAACAAAATCTCTTGGGAGAACATGCTCACGCCGGCAGGAGTGGCAACAGATACAACATCACACAAAGATGTGGTATGCAAACCATTCTCAACCACAAATGCATCAGCAACAAACGAATGTGATGCTCCTGTATCAAATAACACACGTGCAGAAAAATCAAAAACAAGGCAAGTACCTGTAATCACTCCTCCGCCTGGTGTGCCCTCCGCTTGCTCCCTAGTCATGGAATTCACATGGTCAAACTGAGGTCCAGAAAACTGAGGACGGGAAGACTGACCAAACCACGAGGGACCAGGCTGCTGAAACGGCCTAAACTGAGGCTCCCCTAACCTCTGATGTGAAGCAGGAAAAGAACGACCTCTAGAAGATCCTCCTAGACCTTGCGGTGGGGCGGCGATATGCTGAGATCCAGACAAAGGACACACTATCGTAAAGTGACCATACTGCCGCAAACATTGCATGAACCCTGCACACCAACACATTGCGCTATCGGGTGCCTTCCACCACACTGGCCACAATACTCAACCTTGGAGCTACTGCCACTTCTCGAACTCCCCGAGCCAGAAGAACTAGAACCAGACTTCTTCTTAAACTGACGAACACGAGGCCTAAACCTCTGGTGTCCGGGCTTGTGAGACCTGGATTTGTATTGAGATTTATCGTTGGAATGAATCGATAAATAGAGGTTTTGATAGTTTAAAATCTCTATTTGAGTGTTTGAGTTGCATTTTCGGGTTCCATTTCGTGTGTTGAACAATTCTGGAGATTTTGTATTTTCGCATACTTGAGGTACCTGCTAGGTGACGTGTCAGCTGGTTTTGTGAGCTAACAGCTGGTCGGTGGTGAATCCAGCAGAAGCGCGTTTTAGCGCGAGATTCCTGAAACGCCGTCGTTTTGCGTGAAGTCTGGTTGCGTGTGTTGTGATCAGCAGATGCTTTAGAGTAGTTGCGTTGAGGACTAAAACGACTGCGTTTAGATTAGTTGGCGCGACGTCGTTTGGATGTTGCGTCTGGTACCAGCTGGTAGATTGTGTATGTGTGTCTGCTGGTTGTTCAGCAGATGTAGATGTCAACGCGAGTCAACCTTTCCTGTAGCTCGAAGAGGAAACGTCGTCGTTTCGTTGTTGCGACTGGGAGTCCAGCTGCGAGTGAGTTTCGCCGCTGTTGCTTGCTGCTGGTATTTTCGCGAGAGCTAGCGACTGGATGACGTCAGTGGAGCGACGTCGTTCGAATTAGTTGCAACGCTGCGTTTTGAGGTTGCGACTGGATCCAGCAGAGAGAGAGAAGCGTTGCGTTGTTTTGTCTTGCGACTGGATACCCAGCTGCTGGGTTAGTATGCGACGTCGTTCGATTAAGTTGGTGCGACGCCGTTTTGAGAACCAGCCGTTAGTTATTTTAGCGATTGTTGGAGAGATCAGCTGTTGGTTCTTGCGTCTGCTTGGTTTGGGAAATTGTTGGTGTCGACTGGTTTTGTCGGTGGACAATAATTGTTATTGATTTCCAGTCGTAGCTAGTGCTATTTATAGGAAGACTTGGTCTTCGAATTGTGGTATCAATTCCATACTTAGCAAATATTTCCAGCCTTTCGTTCCTTATCTTTCGAACCCTAGAACACTGTTCAGCCGTGAGCTTTCCGGCGATTTCCCGTCGTTTCCGGTGGTTGTTTTGCTCGTGCGAGGTAGCGTTGGACTCCTCTTGAGAAGATCTTCCAATTCATACCAGTTTTAGAAGCTGTAATTGGCTAGTCGAGGAACGCAAAGTTGCTGCCGTTCGAGTGTTGCGTCGATTTGGTAGAGCTACGTTCTGGTTTTCGGTGAGACCTTGTTCCTAGCCATAGTTTTTAAGCTTTCTATGTAATTGTTGAGGTATATGGAGCAGCTGGTCGAGTGATACTCCCAGCCGTGAGCTGGTTTAGCAACCTGTTAGATTTACGTTGTGTATAACGTGTGTTTAACAGGCTTTTACCAGAGTCTTCGGGATTTCTCGCAGGGTTAGTTGTTGACTCAGTATAAGGTACGGATTTGAGCTTGTTTTACAGCGAAGTTATGGCTTGGATGAATTGTAGTCGCTGGTAAGTGGAAATGCCGTGCCTGCTGGTTGTGTCCTGTTGAGGATTGTGTATGCTATTTGTGCATTTGCTGCGTTGCATATGTTTATATGCTGACATTCCCACATGTTGCATACACGAATGGTATTCCTTTCCAGTTTTGGTAGTCTTTGTACCTTGTTGCTTTGCTGTTGTTGTTATTACCAGGATTTGAGGGCGAGCGGCAATACCGCACTCTCATTCTCCCTGCTAGGATCGTAGCCACCATGCGCCGAGTGGTTAACTACCACAGTTCATGGGCGAGGCAACAGCAGGTTGAGTTGTTTGATGCATCCGGTGATTGGGTGTAGTATCATGGCGAGTGGCTCACTACCACACTGTGAACACACCCCGTGGCCACTGTTTGTTGTTGGTAATTCTTGGAGCTATGTTTGAGTTCCTTAGCTCCCTTGTGGGTCGAGCTTTCCGTTGTTCTTCGGCGTCTCATGCATAGCACCTGCATTTTATTCCTTGATGTTTATTTCTGTTGTATTATTGCTCTCCGTACTGGGGTTTGACCCCATGTCCCTCCAGGGCTTGGTTTGTTTCTTTGTTGCATTGTTTTCAGGAAACCCAGGTTCTACAGCTGGTCGTGGTTTCAATCCAGCTGGTGGTGCCCCAGGAGGTGGCTAGTGTGTCCCAGTAGCATATAGCATATATATATATATATGTATCAGTTAGCCAGGGGGATGCCCTGCGTTTTGTTGTTGTACCCGTAGGGGAATATGATACATGTTTAACTTATGTATGATTTACTGTTGATTGTTTTATGATTGGAAACTTATTTTAAGTATCGTTGTATTTTAAATTATATGTTTAAAACCGTCGGGCCTAAAAGCGAAAATTTTATCCACTTTTTGTTAGCTTCCGCATGTGTTTATCTGTTGTGAGCACGAGGCCTGACAGGGCTGCTGGGATATCTGCTGCTGGGGTGGCTGAGACGACTGCACTGACTGGGAAGGTTGCATCCTCGGAACTACGGGATGACTACCTTGCACCACTTGCGGCCTAACACGCGACCGACGGTTCTGCAGTCCTTTCTCAATGTCTATAGCCCTGTTCACCGCTTCTGCATAGCTCGCCGGAGAACCCGCCAACACAAAAGAATATAGCTCTTCATTAAGCCCCTCCATGAACTTGTTCCGCTTTGCATTCTCTCGGCTAGAAACATGCGGAATATACGTAAGAAGTGAAGAGAACCTTCGGGAATACTCTCCCACAGACATAGAACCCTGAACCATATTATCAAACTCTCGCTCCCTGGCGTTCACAAACGATTCCGGAACGTACTCCTAACAAAAGGCAGTACAAAATCTACTCCACAAAATCCCTGCTCCTGTCTCCTCTAGAGTCCTCAAAGTACCTCTCCACCAACGCTCGGCACATATCCTCAACTGAAACGTAGCTAAACTCAGCCTACGCTCATCATAGTACCTGACACAGTCGAACAACCCAGTAATATGCTGCAACCAAGACTCAGCATCGGAACTAGGCTCATCGCCATTGACCGTTTGAGGATTCATTCGCTGAAACCTTGCCATCACCAGTCCATATCGTCCACCCGGGCTGCCAGCTCATCTACCTCCAAGTCTATCTATCTATCACGTCCATGACGAGGAACACTAAGCTGCACTTCCTCGTTCTGACCTTCGGACTCTTCCTGAAACTTCCCTCTACCTCTACCCCTACGTCTAGGCGGCATCTACGAAGGAACTAAGAGGGTAAGGTCACACAGCAAAGATATATCACATAGGTCACAAAATCAAGCACATGAAACACGCAACATTGTGCCTAGACTCAAGTGTGATCAAAGAAATCGAGCTTATCCCAGCTTAAGCTTTGATACAACAAATGTCAGGGCTCATGCACAATACAGATTTAAACCACGTAAAACAATAGCGGAAGCATACAAAGTGGCTTAAAATTTTCGCTTTGGCCTGACGATTAAAACATATAATTTAAAATACAACAATACTCAAATATCCCAGTAATTAAAATAAATCAGTACAACACTAAAACATTAAAACATATATCAAGTACCAAAAAACAACGACTACGACACTGTAACCACCTCCTGGGGCACCTCCAGCTGGGTCTACTCCACGACCAGCAGAGTAACCATGATAACCTGAAAACACATACACAGGCAAACAACACCAGCCCCAGAGGGACATTGGGTCAAACCCCAGTACGGAGAGCAACTGACAAACAGCGGTTAAATGGAAACAGATAAAATGCAAGTGCTATGCATGAGAACAAGGCTACAACCGAAACATAGGGAGCCAAAGGATCTCAAACAACTACTCAACAACAGATACAGATCAACTCAACAACAGTACAATAGTGGCCACGGGGTGTGTGAGTATATGGGAGCTACCCACTCGTCTCAACAAACGGTACCAGATGCAAAACATAACTCAACCCGCTGTTGCCCAACTCATGAGATGTGGGAGCTACCCACTCCGCTCATAGTGGCTAACAGATCCCAGTAGGGAGATGAGGTACGAGAGTTACCCTCTCAGCCTCAACAGCATCCTGGTACGCACAGAGATCAACAGCAACAAGGCAACCTCAACAGAATCTGAATGCACATGAAAAATGCGTATGCAATGAACATCTTGCGATTATCAACACAATACAAGCAAGCAGATAGCAGCACATAATAATACACAACAGCACATAATATCCATGCCTAATTCAACGCTGTAAACAAGCTCACATCCGTACCTCAAGTCTTCTGTGCTAAATTACTACAACAGGGGTCCCGAAAAACACATATATCACACCTGCTAGGCCAAATACTGATACTAACTCAGAGACAGTAACACAGAAAAGCAACAGTTGGGAGCTACGAACTCGACCAGCGCTATACTACCCCTATAACTCAACAGAGATCTCTAAACAAACACAAGGAAGGGTCTGAACATTTCCCAAGAAGCTAGGACGGAACACTTACCCCAACAAGCTAGGACAGAACGCTAACAGACTACACAAGGGATATGTCTTAGCACACCTCACCAGGTTCAAGAAAACTTCCTAAAGCAACACCAAATGAAGCGTCTCAGCAAGAGGAGTCCAACTCTACCACTCTCACTTCAATCGGAGTTGCCTACCGTCGACAATCGAAGAAGATAAGGTTCGGTGAACAGTAACTAGGGTATCGCGATAGAGTTCAACAATCGGGAAATATTCTAAGTGTCGGGAAACAATACAAGGCAATGAAGACCAAGTCCTCTTATATACTCAAATCTTCCTATGCTTGCTGAACAGATCTCACCGACAACTTAAATCTCAATGCTGATATTCCCGCTCGCATCCATATCTCACAACAGATCTCACTCTACGCCAGAGCATATCTCTACTAATTCAAACGATGTCGTGCAAAGTCTACTGTCGCAACTGGACACATCACCCGCTACTCAGATCTGAATCGCTAGCGCAAGAGAAATCTGAACCCAAAACAGCATCGCTCTCTAACACTCAGATCTCCATCAAATCTGAAGACCAATGCTGCTCACTGTTGAGTATAGCCCGCTAAACGAAAACTCTACCATTCCAACTAATCCAAACGACGTAGTTTAGATACTCGCTGCTGAAACACTAGCAACAACATATTTCGCTACGACTGTTGATCGCGACACTCAGCGATGACCCCCGCTCACTACTGAACAGATCCCGTGCCAAAACTCTAACTCTCCAGGTCTGTTCCAAGGACTTATAAAAAACCCGATAGCTTCTCCAAGCATATCGACTCAAAGTACGTCACCCAGACTCGTTCGCTCAAATATGAATCCAACAAAACCCGATTAAACTCAATTAATCCTTCTAAAATTTTGGGTCTCATAGGACCAATCCGAGATGGTCATGCAGACTTTTAGAAAACTTTGAGAGTTCTAGTGATGGGTTTCTAGTAGATGATCGTGTGTTTCTGCGAGTTTTTCTTTTCTAAAGAGTTTTGAGATTTAGTATGTAGGATAAATTAACTCCTAGATTCGTTGGTCTGTGTGAGAATATCGAGCAATTGGATCTTTGGCGTGTAGATTGCGGTTGCCGGATGAGTTGCCGTCGATGCATGATGCGCTTCATGTGTCAAGTCCGAAGAATATGAGCCAAATATTCCCATGTGTTGAAATCAATGAATTTGATCTGGAGTAGACGCTGAACTTATTTGAATCACCATTAGGATTCTGGACAAAAAGGAGCGACAATTGAGGAATAGGAACGTGCCTTGGGTTATAGTGCAGTGGAGTAGACATAGAAGAGAAAGATACTACTTGAGAAGCGGAAGCTAAGATGAGAAGAGGGTGGCCTCATCTGTGAGAACTGTAATTAGACGAGGTGATTAACGTCTTAATCAGTCCATATTAGTGGTTAACTAATTTATATTAATCAGCTTAGAGAGTATTGGCTGGGGTGGAGAAGCCTGGATGCAAGCTGATCCTATGGTTTGTGCTAAGCTGAGAGAGGAAACGGCTTCAGGTTATAGTTTCTGTCGGCATGTGTGCGAGTTGGTTCAGTGGCATGTGCTAATCTTAGAGGTGTAATCCGATTGGTGTCTCTTGGAGAATTGTTCCAGTTTGGAGTGAGCTGGACGTAGAGAAGGAGAGGCACAACTTAGAAGCTTGATGTGTAGTTACGCAAGCTGGATCAGATCGGGTGCAAGCTGACATATGATACTTGTGCAGTGTTTAGCCGTGCTGGGCATGTGAGATGTGATGTTTCCGTTATAACGCGAACAAGTCCAGTTCAATGTTCTGAGCTGATGTCAGTTTTCGATGCAGTGTCGCAAGATGAGTTGACCCTTGAGAGCTGGGTTGACCATCGCAAGCTAGTATGAGTACATACCTTGAGACTTGGGTGCGTGAGCTGATCTGAAAGCTTCATGGTTTGGTTGAGACAGCGAAATATGAATAGAACATCAACAACAAACCTGAGTGATGTGTGAGGACTGTAATTAACCGATTTAATTTTTGTTATGTTATGAGCAGATTTGTGGAAGTAGTAAGGGTTATTACGTGAGTTTTTCGTGGAAAAAAGCTCGGGTGTGGGAAGATTTGGTCGATTGATGCCTGATCTGGAGAAGTAGAAGGAGAGAAATTAAACGCAGGATTGGTGTCTCGTGAACTATTGGTGTTCAGCTTTGGGGATGAAACAGCACTTAGCTGTTGGCATAGCGATGTGATGGAAAATCGCTTGCAGGTGCGTGAGTTGGTAGTACTGTTTGGACCGGTTTGGTTTGTGATTTTGGTGTATACCAGTGCGGTTTAAGGTTTCCAGATTAGGCGAAAGATGGATGTATCCGAGCTGGTCTATTAACCAGCGTCTAAGCTGATATCGCTAAACGACGTCATCACCTCCAGCTCGCTGTGATGTTGCCATTGTAACGCGAACAAGTCTAGTGCAATGTTCTGAGCTGATTTTAGTTTTGGATGCAGCGTTGCAAGATGAGTTGACCCTTGAGAGCTGGGTTGACCATCGCAAGCTAGTATGAGTACATACCTTGAGACCTGGGTGCGTGAGCTGATCTGAGAGCTTCAGGGTCTGGTTGAGACAGCGAAAGCTGAATAGAACATCAACAGCAGACCTGAGTGATGGGTGAGGACTGTAATTAATCGATTTAATTAGTGTTATGTTATGAGAAGGATTTGAGGAAGTAGCAAGGGTTATCGTGTGAGTTGTTCATGGAAAACAACTCGGTTGTGGGCAGATTTGGTCGATTGATGCCTGTGCTGTAGAAGGATAATGAGAGAATTTTAACGCAGGGTTGGTGTCTTGTGAACTATTGGTGTTCGGCTTTGGGGACAAAATAGCTATGAGCTGTTGGCGTAGCGACGGGATGGAAAATCGCTTGCAGGCACGCGAGTTGGTAGTACTGTTTGGACCGGTTCGGTTTGTTAAGATAAAATTTATAAGTTTTGGTGATAACGAAAACTAGACTATGAACTGAACTTAAGACTAAGATCTGGATCTTAAGTAATCGTGCTTTCGGGGGAAGTTAGAATTTCAGATCTGGATGGTATTCTATCAAGATGAGTATATCAGATCAGAGTATTTCAGATCAGATCAGAGTGTTTTAGAACTGTCCAGAAGCCTTCAGAACAGATTTTAGTTCAGAGCGTATTAAGTTAGTTCAGAAGCCTTCAGAACAGATCAGGTATATCATATTTGAATATTCGGGTCAGTTGAGTTATCGGGTCAAGTTTTTTCAGTATCAGATCAGAGCCTTTCAGATTTGGTATTCGGGTTATTTTCAGTTGTTGGGTTAAGAATTTCAGATCTGAGCAAATCAGATGAGAACAGATCAGATCCGAAGATATCAGAGATTACAGAGGCTTCGTAACAGTATACATAACTGGGAAAATACCTAATCAGATGAGAGAGCATACGTATCAGATCTTATCAGTAAAAGGCTCAGATATAAACTGATTCTATTTAGAGTTTTTGAGAAACAAAGAGTCAGATCAGAACAGGGTATCTCGTAGATTCAGTTATTCTGGGATTTCAGATTTGACTACATTTCTATTTAAAGAAGATAAAAAGGAGGATGAAGAGCAGATTTCAGATTTAAGGTTTCATGTCGAAATAGATTTGAGCTTCAGATTTCAACAGCTATACATTCCAGAGGAATCAACGGGAAAGATTTAATCAGATAAAGCCTGTTAGACAAAGTGTATGAAAGAGATTCAGTTCAGAGCTATTTGGAGAATATTTTGCACGACGCAGAGTTGGTCTATTTGATGTGTACCTATTTTGGATATTAAAGTCAAATAAGCTCTGACAACTTTAGACAGACCTTTGCATAGCTTTAATGGAGCATTTAATGCATTGATACGATGAAGATATGCAAACAAGGTTTGTGTCTACTGGCTCATTTATGACCTTTGAAGATGGGAGAGAATATAGAGCTGAAGATTTCAAACGAAGAAGCTCTCGCCAGTGTTGCTCTATCTCTCTCTCACACTCGCTCGCTTTCTGGTTGATCTCGACAATTTGAAAAAGCTCTCAGCGATTAACAAGTTCTCTCGCACTCTGAGATTTTCACATCGCAAAACATTTTGAGTCCCAACCTTCATTATCTCGAAGAACACTCTAGTTAAGCTCTTTCATAGATATAATCTTTGAGATGTCTTCTGGTTTACCTTAGTAATTTGTTCTTGTTGTTCAAAGAACCATAAGATTTACAGAACTCATTTGTTTCGTGTCTATTGTAAAATCAGATTTGACACTGTAACGAACTTGCTGTTTGAATCCGTTTGAAAACTGTAGTGTTTGATTTCAGCAGTGTTATCTAGGTAGATTGTGATTGCTAGGAGTTCACGTTAAGTGAGGCTTGCGTGACTGGGTGTATAAAGAAGCTGTACAGATCAAATTCTTCTAGTGGAACCTTCCTGAAAAGGAAGAAGAGGAGACGTGATTTAAGATCCGGACTTCCAGAAACACATTTTTGACTCTATCTTTTACTTACTTGCATCGTATTTATTATTAACTATTCACTGTTTAATCGGTTTCTTTCCACAAAATATTTGTTAACCGAGAAAACAGATTAGTACTGAGATCCTCAGATCTGGTCACTCAGATCTGAGTTAAGCGAGGCTTGTAAAAACATTTTTAAGGTTTCAAAAAATAAAAATCGAAGAAGTTCATCCAACCCCACCTTCTGAACTCCTAAGCTTATTTTAAACACTTTTTGGATTCCATTGATCCTATCAATTGGTATCAGAGCCTGCACTTTCAGTTATTGAACAGTCTGATCTTTGTGATTACATTTAAATATGTCTACTTCTCACAATAAAATTCCTATGTTTTCTAAGGAGGAGTATGACGACTGGAAGATCAGGATGCAAGCCCACTTAGCCACGCAAGACGATGACATGTGGTACGTAATTACAGATGGACCCATGAAGATATGAACGCTAATACGACGATGGCAATTACAGCTGGTTCTCCATAGTGGATTGAAAAAAAAGAATGGAGTATACACCAGAAGATAAGAAAAAGGTGAATTTGGATAATGTGTCGAAGGATATTCTTTATAAGACGTTGGACAAGAATAT
>KV011306.1:1877-14780 GCA_001598015.1 Dorcoceras hygrometricum
CTAGGTAATCTGAAAAATTGTTTTTCACATCATAATATTCAGTTTTGGAAACTGAGTCAATCGGTCCGATCTGATCGTCGATCGGAGTTATGATGAAACCGCAGTGAATTAAACTAACCGAATGTTCATATATGGACTTGGGCCTGACCCAAGTCCAATGGGCCGGTTCAAGCCCATGTGTACTAATTATATGTTAGTACTCTACCAGGGCCTTAATCACTTGCATCATTATTCATAACCCTAGCCTCCACACTAGACTTTGGCCGCCCCTCACACCTCCTCTCTACCTCTCGACCGCGCCTCTTGCCACGCGCCGCCGCCCCTCGCCGGACTTGTTCTGGCCATCGCGAAGAGGAGTTTCCGTCCGTGCTGAAATCCATCAGTTTTATAGTGCAGGCTGATTGGAGGAAGATTGTTTCCGGTCGTGGACCTGATGACGATCTACCGCCGCCTACAGTTTGAAGTGCCGGTTTCCTCGTGAAACTGGTCGGAGCCAGGCGCCTAGACGCCAGCAAGGTAACTATCTACGAACACCCTATGAATGTTTGTAGATTTTATTGAATGTATTGAACACTTTCCGGGCAATTTTTGTTTTTCCGCTGCGCCCCGGGAAGTGGGATCCGGATCCGCCACCGCTATTCCAACAGTAACGGATTTCGCCAAAATATCACTTAGAAGCCTGAACTCAATCTTCAATTACCGCTTCTTGCTGGAAGTTGTCAACTGCTCACCAGTAAAATGAAAACTCAGTTCTAGCATTAAAGACCAAATCCTTTGGTATCGCATTTATATCTGTCAATTTTTCGTTGCCGTCAACTGAAAAGTCCTGGCAAAAACTTCCTCAGAGATTTCCACTGATTTCCTTGAACTGTACTGATAACTTTACCATTCCTTACAGAAGTTTTTTGATAAAACTCGACTAGAGCGGTTTCAAATATGTCAGACATACAGCCCAGAAAACCATTAAGACCAGAAGCTACTAGGGCTTCGAACATAGCTACCATTCCTACGTTGTCCATGGCAAGGACAGAGGCAAAATGGACTTGGTTGGTGTTGCTAATAAGTGAGGATGCCATTTCTGATAGTATAACGAACGATAGAATTCCTGAAATAAGAGTAATCTGCAAACAGAGAACACAGGAGAGCATAAATGCAAGAGAGTTTGAAAGTAATATGCGCAGCGTAAGAGTTAGAGTAAAAGGAAATGCCGTAAATATAAACAAGAATGCAAAAAGGTACTAGAGAGAGAAAATGTGGATGTGACGTTTCGCATGAAGACAACCACGTGTCAATCATCCGATGGCGCGATCAATTTTCGAAATGATTTTGAAAGGATTTTGACAATATCGTGAAATAAGAAGAATATTTTAAAATGATTTCAAATTTTAACCGCGAGGGTGAAAAGGTAAATAGATAACTGGCACCAATTGGTTAAGGGGTGTTGCGAGATCTGATCATGGATAAGTATCAACTGTGTATACATGACATCTGAGTGTATCCAGATCTCACATATTCAGTTGACTTAGCACTTATTAATTCAGATCTCTCGTTCCCCCTAAAGCTGAGACTTCCCAAGTCTGATATTTTATAAAACCTGAATTCTACGATGTTCCCCCTGAACAGTAGACTCAGATTTGACAAAACCAGAAACTGTTCAACCTGCAAAATTTTAGCGCAAAGGCAATCAAGGCAGTTCTAAGAGACCCAATAAATTTCTAAAATATGAAAACTTAGCGTCTGGCAGGGGCTTTGTGAAGATGTCAGCTACTTGCTGCTCAGTAGACACATACTCCAGCTTGACGTCCTTCTTGAGTACATGATCTCTTATAAAATGATGCCTGATGTCTATATGCTTCGTTCTTGAATGCAGTACAGGATTCTGAGTAATAGCAATGGCACTGGTGTTGTCACAGAGAATAGGCGCTTCAGAAGCATCAATGCCATAGTCCTTAAGCTGGTGTTGAATCCATAAGATCTGAGCACAACAGGTTACAGCTGCTAAGTACTCTGCTTCAACTGTGGATGTTGCAATGGATGTTTGCTTCTTACTGAACCAGGAAATCAATCGATCTCCTAATAATTAACAAGTACCGCTGGTGCTTTTACGATAAACTCTACATCCTGCGTAGTCTGCATCACTATAACCGATTAGTTGAAAGCTTGAGTCTTTGGGATACCAAAGACCCACATTGGAAGTTCCTTTTAAATATTTCAAGATCCATTTCACAGCTATGTAATGTGATTGCTTTAGCTCTGCTTGAAATCTATCATACATACAGACAGCAAACATGATGTCTGCTTTGCTAGCAGTTAAATAAATCAGGGAGCCTATTATACCACGATATAATGATACCTCAATGGCAGATCCAGCTTCGTCTTTGTCTAGCTTGATTGATGAGCTCATTGGGGTCGCAGCTGCTGAAAAATTGTCCGTGCCAAATTTCTTCAGCTGTTCTTTCGTATACTTGGCTTGGTTAATGAAGATTCCATTTTCCAGCTGTCTAACTTGTAATCTCAGAAAGAACGTTAGCTCGCCCATCATGCTCATATCAAATTTGTCCTGCATCAGCTTAGAAAACTTCTGACATAGTTTGGGGTTAGTTGACCCAAATATGATATCATCAACGTAAATCTAAACTAATAGAACATAATCAGCTTTGACAAATTTGAATAAAGTCTTATCCACTGTGCCTATTGTGAAATCATGATCAATTAGAAATTTAGATAGTGTATCATACCAAGCTCTGGATGCTTGTTTCAACCCATACAGAGCTTTATACAACTTGTAAACATAATCTGGATATGTATGACTTACGAAGCCAGGAGGTTGTGCAACATACACTTCCTCTGTTAGGATGCCATTAAGAAATGCGCTCTTAACGTCCATTTGAAAGACCTTGAAGTCTTTATATGCAGCATATGCAAGGAACATGCGAATGGCTTCTAATCTAGCTACTGGTGCGAAGGTTTCATCAAAATCTATTCCTTCCATTTGCCTAAATCATTGGGCTACCAGTCTAGCTTTGTTCCTTGTTACTATTCCATCTTCATTCAATTTGTTCCTAAAGACCTATATAGTTCCTATAACTGAATGATTTGAAGGTATAGGTACAAGTTGCCATACGTTATTTCTCTTAAATTGATTAAGTTCCTCCTGCATTGCTTCTACCCAGCTTGGGTCTGCTAAGGCTTCATCTATTTTTTTTGGTTCTATATGTGAGATGAATGTTGAGTCAAAATGATCATGCATAAGCTGGATTCGTGTGCGAACAGGAGATTCGATGTTACCTATGACCTGCTCGGGTGGATGATTTCTATTCTACCGAAGATCAAGTCCAATTGGGTTTGCTTCCTGTTCTTCTTGGATGTCTTGCTGGATAGCCACTTCTGGATTGTCTGTCACCAATTGATGGTTTGCGTTCGCATCTTGTGCATTATATGTTGATCGTTGTGTGGTGAGATCTGTTTGTGCAACATCTGTTTGAGCAACATCTGTTTGGATATCTTGTGCATTCGTCGCTTCAGCTCCAGCAGCAGGCACACATGGAGAGATCTGATCTTGCGTTGAGTCAACGTTAGTCAAATCGATGACTACTGGATTACCTATCAGATCTTGTTGAGCATTGTCATGTGGTGTGTCCAGGTCTGGTTGTATCTCTGCTGAATGTCTTTGTTGTGCCACATCATCATCTGAGTCATCAATGCTGGATGATTCAAGACGTGTACATAAGTCTTTAAGGCTCGCAACTGAGTTGGATCTAAAGCTTGTTTCAACAAAGACAACGTGTGCTGATTCTTCAACAATCAGACTTCTATTGTTGAAAACTCGATAAGCTTTGCTCACTGCTGAATAACCTAGGAAGATACATGCATCAGATTTTGCATCAAAAGTTGTTAGGTGCTTCTTACCATTATTGTGAATGAAGCATCTACACCAAAACACCCTGAAATATGATATATCAGGTTTCTTGCCACTCCAGATCTCATATGGAGTTTATCATGCAACTTGTTAATCATAGATCTGTTCTGAGTATAGCAAGCTGTGTTAACTGCTTCTGCCCAAAACTTTTGAGAAATCCCGGAATAAGCAATCATTGATCTAGCAGCTTCTTTTAAAGTGCGATTTCTCCTCTCAACCAGCCCGTTCTGTTGAGAAGTTCTAGCTGCAGAAAGCTCATGCTTTATCCCTATGTCATCCAGATAAGAAGATAATTTTTATTTAAAAACTCGGTACCACGATCACTTCTTATCCTGTTGACTGTACAAGATCTGTCATTTTGTAAACGTTTTAAAAGCCGAATGAGTTGGTCAGCGGTATCAGATTTTGCTTTTAAAAACAGCACCCAAGTGAATTTTGTAAAATCATCAACAACAACTAGGATGTAGTTCGTTCCCCATAAGCTTGTTACGGGAATATGACCAAAAAGATCCATATGCAAAAGCTCTAAGCTTCGGGAAGAACGTTTACCGCCTTTCTTATTAAAAGTTGAACGGATTTGTTTACCAAGCTGACATGCGGCACAGATCTTGTCCTTAGAAAAATATTGATTTTGGGCATACCAGAAACCAGTTCATGCTGACTCAAATGGGCAAGTGTTTTAAAGTTTAGATGGTTCATTCGCTGATGCCACAACCAGCTCTTGGAAGAGTTGGATGCTAAGCAAATTTGTTCAGATCCCATGGGTTCTTACCAATTGATAATGTAGGTATTCCCCGACCTTTTATCTACCAATACAGTTAGTCCTTCTGGACTCTGAGCTGTGCATGTGTGATGTTGAAAGTTAACTATGTAACTCTTGTCACATAACTGACTTATGCTAATCAAATTATAATGCAAGTTATCAACAACTAAAACATCAGATATTGAAATATTACCGTGGGTAAGCTTACACTTACCCATAGTGTTACCATGTGAGTTATCACCAAAAACGATCTTTGCTCCTTTGTGAAGAATCACGTCTGTTAGCAGCTTTGGATCTCCTGTCATGTGTCGTGCACAACAGCTATCCAGGTACCATATGATTGACTCATCTCCAGCCTTGTACCTGTTATCCAGCAATCACAAAAACAAATTTTGGTACCCAATTTTACTTGGGTCCAGATCGGATTACCCCTTTCGGGACCCATACTTGAATTACCTTAACAGTTTTCCCAGTATGAAAGTCCATAAGAGTGTGTGCAGAAATATGGTGAGATCTGTTGAGTTATGGCTTAGTATGTGGACCATTCAGATCTCGTCGGGGCTGAACCTTTTTCCAAACAGATTTTACCTTCGTCGAATTCCACCTAGGCTGGTGAGGATCAGATGACTTAGAGCCAGCTTTCGCTTTCTCTTTATCAAGTCTGTTCTTTAACCAGCTTGGCTTAGAATTCTCAGGTCTGATATATCCAATACCAGTTTTGCCCTTTTGGTTCAGTTTCCCAGAGGTCTGGTCATCATACTTTACCGACTCACAAGTGTTGTGTATCACACTGGCAAGACTGGGTCCAGGAGCTCATTATCAGTTTTAACTTTTCAATTTCAGACTCGAGCTCACTGAATCTTATCCTCAAAGATTCATTCTCAGTCTTCAACTTACTCAACTCGATTTGTAAACTTTCAGCTTTACCAAGTTGAACAGATCTTGGTTCCACTGAACTATTTTTCAAATCTACGTTTTCAGCTTTGACTTCCTCGAATGTCTGATAAAGCTTACGGTACTCTTGGACCATTTCATTTAGTGCAATGATTAGGTTCTCTCGTGTAAATTGAGTATTTGAAAAATCGAATACCTCATCTTTTGAAGTTTGATTAGCCATGAGACAGTGAACTTCCGCCTGTTCACTATCGCTGGATGAAGAGCTGCTTGATGAGGAATCTGTATCGGTATCAGCCTAGTTCTTGTTGCTCTCCTCAGCAACTAGTACTTTTCGATCATTCTTTCTGCTGGGCCTCTTATCAGATCTTGTCCTCATCCTTCTACCCTTTGATCTTTCCTTGGATCTATCATCTTTCTTCTCATCCCTCTTGAATCTGTCCTCTTTCTTGGGCCTGTTGCAATCAGCAGCAAAATACCTTGGACGACCACAGTTAAAACAATTTTGGTCAGTGGTAACCTTATCAGATTTATTTGCATTATTATAAGAGAAAGAAGGGTTGTAGGATTTTCTCATGAATTCCCAAACTTCTTAACGAAGAGGGACATGGCATCGTTGCTGAGTTGTTCTGCAGACTTGCTCGTTCTTGGAGAGAACTTTTCAGAAGTTTTTGTCTGCTAATGCTTTTGTCGGTTAAGATGTTGAGGGTCCAGCTTCAGTATCTTGTTTCTAACCAAACTCATAGGCTTTAAGATTTGCAAAGAGGTCATGCAATTCCAGCTTGTTCAGATCTTTGGATTCATGCATAGCCATGGTCTTAACATCCCACTATCTGGGAAACGCTCTCATAAACTTCAACGCCAACTTACGGTTGCTGTATTATTTGTACAAAATGGTAAGCTCTATCACCACAGCACTAAATCGCTCATCAAACTCCACCATGGTTTCTCCATCTTTCATCTTCATTGACTCATATTTCTGCTGAGCCATAGTAAGCTTGTTCTCCTTTGTCTCATCTTTGCCCTCACAATTTGTATTAGTTTCTCCCAAATCTCCTTGGCAGTGGTATAGTTTTTGATTTTGCTGAACATATTCTTGTCCAGCGTCTTGTATAGAATATCCCAGGACACATTGTCCAGATTCGCCTTCTTTTTCTCCTCATTGGTATACTCATGTCTCCTCTTTTCAACATACTCAGGAGCACCATCAGTCGTCGCGAATGCTATGTTGATCTTCATTATTTTCATTGGACCATCAGTGATGACTGACAAAAAATTTCGATTTGGTCGTCTCGGACTCGTCCCCGCTTACCGGTCTCAAACCGTACCGTAAAGTGACATGCATACGTAAAGCATAAAATCATCATAAAATCACATACATGACATGCAAATCATACTAACATAAAATTTTCCCCCTAGTTATGCATTCAATTCAACGTAATTAGGATTTCTGGGCGTTACAACACTCCCCCCTTTATAGAAAAATCTGTTCGTGTTTATGCTCGGGCGACAGCTGCCTGGAAACCTTATCCATCCTAATTTCCCCGACACTTAGAAATATTTCCTTCGTTCCCAAATCTTGTCACGATACCCTAGTTACTGTCCACCGTAACCTTATCCGTGCTAATTTTCGGTGTTAGACAACTTCGGCGAGAGTGAGAGTGGTAGCGTTGGATAGGAGAATTGGCAAAGAGCTTCTCAATTTGAATTCTTCAGCCTTTTATACCCTTTGATCTCAACGATCATTAAATTTCGCCTAAGGAAACAAAATCCATTTTT
Source organism: Dorcoceras hygrometricum (assembly GCA_001598015.1). NCBI lineage: Eukaryota > Viridiplantae > Streptophyta > Magnoliopsida > Lamiales > Gesneriaceae > Dorcoceras > Dorcoceras hygrometricum. Next base: position 9,233 of record KV011306.1, read on the forward strand.
GAATATATGTTCATCGTACAACCGTATATCCTGTTTCTATATCTGAAAGCTCGGTTATACAAATATCCCAAAATCTGAATTCATCACTTCTGAAGTCAAAGAAACTTTATCCAACAATTGAATATATACTGTGCACAACTGAAATACTCGAAACTGAAACAATATATCACAACCTGTTACTCAAGTCTGAAAACACTTTGCTCTAACAACAGATCTTCCACAGTAGCTACAAGTCTGAATAAATGTTCCCGAATGATCAACTCAGAAGTCAATTGTGAGAATTGAATTTGTATAAGAGATCATTTGTTGGAATTTATCAGGGTTTAGAGATTCTTGGTGGCTTAAGATCTCTGTTTGAATGTTAAGTTGTGTTTTTGGGTCAAATTCCTCACCTAGAACAATTCTGGGAGTTTTCGTATTTTGAGATTTTTGGGTGAAAGCTGGTTTTTGGTGAAAGCTGGTTGAATAGTGAAAACCAGTCGCAACGTGTTTTGGTAACGCAGGATTATACAACGCCGTCGTTTGGAGAGATCTGGTAGCGCTTGTAATATCAGCCGTTGCCTTAGCGTGACTTTGTATCGGGTTGGATACGGTGTCGTTTGAGTAAGTTGGAGCGACGTCGTTTTGGTAGCGCTAGTGTGTAATCTGATCGCGTGTGTGTGCCTGCTGGTTGTTCAGCCGAAGCAGATGTCAATGCGGGTCAACATCCCTGTAGCACGAGGAGGAAACGTCGTCGTTTCGCTAGTGCTAAGGAACCAGTCGATGCGCATATTCGATTTCCAGACGTCAACACTGGTCAACTCTTCTGTAGCTTGCAGCTGGTTTTGAGAGAGAGTTAGCGACCGGATTTGATGACGTCAGCTGTGCGACGCCGTTTTGACTAGTTGCAACGCTGCGTTTTATATGTTGTGGCTGGTACCAGCTTCTGGAGGAATTCCCGTGATGTTTAAACTAGTTGTCTGGTTGTCCAGCTTTTGGTTGAGAACCAGTCGTAGGTAGTGTCCTACGACGTTGTTTTGTGTGTTTGGGATTATGCTTTGAGGGGTTCGACCAGTCGATGGTTGTTGGTACCTGCTGGTTATGTCGGTGGACTTTTAATCAGATTTCAGCAGCTGTGGGATTTATATATATAGGAAGACTTGGTCTTCGTTTGAGATATCAGATCCCATACTTAGAATATTTTCCCCGACATTCGTTCTCTGTTTCTCGAACCCTAGATCACTGTTCACCGTAGCTTTTCTCCGACAATTCCCGTCGTTTTCGGTGGTTTTTTTGCTTGTTCGAGGTAGCTTTGGACTCCTCTCGAGAAGCTCTTCCATCTTATACCATTATTGGAGGCCGTTGTTAGCTAGAGCGAGGTCGCGAAGTTACTGTCTTGGCCGTGTGTTCGCTGTGAGCAGGTAGCTTCGAATTGTTATAAGATCTTAGCTTTAGTAAGTTGATTTAAGCTCCCTGTTAAGTGGTATTGATGGGATTTATTGCTGTTTGAGTTGTAACTCCTGGCAGTACCTTCTATGTATTTGAGTCCCGATGATTTATGCCCCTGTGTGCTTTGACAGGTTGTTGTTCAGCTTTCTCGGGACCTTTGTTGTGGTAATTATTACACAGAAGTAAAAGGTACGGATTGGAGCTTGTAATACAGCGATGTTAGGGCTTGGATAATTTGTGAGATGGCTATTGCTGGCTGCTGTTTTGTGAGATGACTGTTGGTTATGTGGTGTATACTTGTTGATGCTATTATTGTTTCGCATATGTTTATATGCTTGTTATTCCAGCATGTTTCATACACGCATTTGCATCTCCGTTCAGCTTTTGCAGCCATTGCTTCGTTGTTATTGTTCTGTTTACTTACCAGGATGCGAGGGCGAGCGGTGATTCCACACTCTCCTTTCCCCTATGCGCCGAGTGGCTAGCTACTACAGTTCATAGGTTGGGTTGTTGGTTCATCTGGTAAGGGTGGGCGAGTAGGGGTGAGTGGGTAGCACCCACATGTCCTACACTCACCGTGGCCACATATTCTGTTGCAGATACCGTTGAGCTGTTGTTTCTTTCCTCATGCATAGCATCTGCATTTTATTCATGTTGTTTACTGCTATTTTATAGTTGCTCTCCGTACTGGGGTTTGACCCCATGTCCCTCTGGGGCTTGGTTGTTTTCCTTGTTGTGTTGTTTTCAGGAAACCCAGGTTTTACAGCTGGTCATGGTTTTAGCCCAGCTGGTGGTGCCCCAGGAGGTGGTTAGAGTATCCCAGTGGCGTATAGAATATTTATATGTATCAGTATTCTTAGCCAGGGGGATGCCCTATGCTTCGTTGGTGTATTTGATTGTTCGAGTCTGATACTTGTTTTATGCTATACTGTTATTGTTGTGGTGATTTTTGTACACTGGGATTCTATTTTGAGTATCGTGCTATTTTAAATTATATTGTTTTAAACTCGTCAGGCCAAAAGCGAAAATTTTACCCGCTTTTTGATAGCTTCCTCATGTGTTTTGGTGTTTTTACTCTGTTTAGAGTACGAGGCCTGACATTTTTGGTATCAGAGCTTAATCTGGGATAAGCTCAATTTCTTTGATCACACTTGAGTCTAGGCACAGTGTCGTGTGTTGCATGTGCTTGACTATGTGATTATGTGCTGCATCTTGTTGCGCTATCTATGTTGTATCTGTTCTGTTTTGCTTGATCCTGTTGAGTGTTTTCGTAGATGCCGCCTAGACGTCGTGGTAGAGGTAGGGGGCAGTTTGAGGAATCAGCAGGGCAGAATGAGGATCAGCGTAGCGCTCCTAGTTGTACGCGTAGTAGGAATGATGAGGAGGAGGAAGTTGGTGACTTGCCTCCCCCGGTGGAGCGGATGGATGTGGTGATAGCACGGTTTCAGCGGATGAACCCTCCAGTCTTTAATGGTGACGAGTCCAGTGAGGATGCAGACTCGTGGCTCCGGAATATCATTGGTATTTTCGATCGGGTGCAGTATGATGATGATCTTCGGCTGAGTTTAGCGACCCTCTAGCTTAGGAAGACTGCAGAGCGTTGGTGGCGAGGTGCTTCGAGTACCTTGTTAGAGACCAGTGTTGGGATCTCTTGGGACAGTTTTTGCGAGACCTTCCGGCAGGAGTATGTACCCGAGTCTTTTGTGAACGCCCGGGAGCGGGAGTTCGACCATCTGGAGCAGGGTTCCATGACTGTTCGGGAATATGCTAGGAAGTTTTCTTCTCTGATGGCGTACGTTCCCCATGTTTCTGGCCGGGAGAGGGCCAAGAGGACTAGATTTCTTGAGGGCTTGAATGAAGAGTTGTATCAGATGGTGTTGACCAGCAAACCCAAGAGCTATGCTGAAGCGGTTGACACTGCTATTGATATCGAGGAGGGTTTGCAGAGTCGTCGTGCTCGCAGGCAGCAGGCGGCGCAAGTTAGTCGTCCAGCTATTCAGGGAGCACAGTCTTCACAGTCCTCCCAGTCAGCCCATCAGCCCCAGCAGCAGCAGCAGCCACAGGTGGCTCAGCAGTCTGGCCGTCAGAGGTTTCGACCCCGCGGTCAGCAGTTCAAGAAGAATTCGGGTTCTGGCTCTTCTGGTTCAGGTAGTTCGAGTAGCAGTGGATCTCGGACTGAGTTTTGCGGCTTTTGCGGTGGAAAGCATCCTTCCACTCAGTGTGTAGGTGTGCATGGTTCCTACAACCTTTGTGGTCAGTACGGGCATTTTGCGAGAGTGTGTCCGTCAGCTGGATCACAGCAGACCCGGCCCAGCCTCAGGGTTGTGGAGGTCAGTCTAGGGGTCGTTCCCCTCAGTTTCAGCAGCCCCGTTTGGGTGAGCCTCAGTTTAGGCCGTTTCAGCATCCTGGTCCGTCACGGTTCGGACAATCGTCTCAGCCTTTCTTCTCTGGACCCCAGCATGATCAAGTTAACGCCATCACTAGGGAGCAGGCCGAGGAGACGCCGAGGAGACACCGAGTCGGGTGATCGCAGGTACGTTTCCTTGTTTTTGAGTTTTCCTTGCGTGTGTGTTGTTTGACACCGGTGCATCGCATTCGTTTATTTCTGATTCGTTTGTTGTTGACCATGGTCTGTGTACCATTTCGTTGCACGATGATGTTCCGTGTCTACCCCTGGCGGTGTGAGCTTGTTATCCCAGGAGGTTTGTTGGATGGTGTGTTGCGTTTGGTTAACATGTGTTGGTGGCGAGCTTGATCCGTTTGATGTTGTGGGATTTCGATTGCATAGTTGGGATGGATGTGTTGTCCAACTATAGGGCCTCCGTGGACTGCTTCCATGGGATTGTGCGCTTTAGGCCTTTGTCTGGAGAGAAGTGGGACTTCTACGGCCAGGATTCTAGATCGAATATCCCGTTGGTCTTAGCGATGGAGATGTTCAGCTTGTTGTCTTTGGGGAACGCTGGCTTTATGATCTACGCTTTGGATGTGTCTTCTTCTTCTCGTGTTCAACACAGTGACGTTCCCGTGGTGCGACATTTCCCAGATGTGTTTCCGGAGGAGATTCCTGGTTTCCCTCCGAGGCGGGAGATTGACTTCAGCATAGAGTTGGTGCCTGGCACAGCTCCGATTTTGCGTGCTCCTTATCGTCTGGCGCCTGCGGAGTTGAGAGAACTCAAGGTGCAGTTAGAGGATTTGCTGGAGAAAGGTTTTATCCGACCTAGTATGTCGCCATGGGGAGCGCCCATTCTGTTTGTGAAGAAGAAGGATGTCTCAATGCGGATGTGCATTGACTTCCGCCAGTTGAACAAAGCCATTGTCAAGAACAAGTACCCATTGCCGAGAATCGATGATCTGTTTGATCAGTTGCAAGGTTGTGCGGTGTATTCAAAGATTTATCTTCGTTCAGGGTACCATCAGCTGAGAGTGAGAGAACAAGATGTCGCGAAGACTGTATTTCGTACGAGGTACGGGCATTATGAGTTTTTGGTTATGCCGTTTGGATTGACTAATGCCCCTGCAGTCTTTATGGATTTGATGAACCGAGTTTTCCGTGAGTTTATTGATCAGTTTGTGATCGTGTTCATCGACGACATCTTAGTCTATTCGAAGACTCCTTTGGAGCACAAGGAGCATTTGCGTATTGTCCTTCAGACGCTGAGAGACCAGCAGTTGTATGCAAAGTTTTCCAAGTGTGAGTTCTGATTGGATCGCATCGTATTCTTGGGACATGTGATTTCAGCCGAAGGGATTTCTGTAGATCCTAGCAAGGTTGATGCCGTTCTGAACCGGGAGCGTCCCAGGAATGTTTCCGAGATTCACAATTTCTTGGGTCTGGCTGGCTATTATCGTCGCTTCATTGAGGGATTCTCAAGTATAGCAAAGCCGATGACTTAATTGACTCAGAAGGACAAGCGTTTTGTTTGGACTGAGCAGTGTGAGAATGCTTTTCAACTGATCAAGGAAAAGTTGACTACTGCGCCTGTGTTGGCTCTGCCGTCCGGTTCAGGTGGGTTCCTAGTTTGTTCTGACGCTTCGCTAAATGGATTGGGCTGTGTTCTGATGCAGAATGGTCGAGTCATTGCGTATGCCTCGCGGCAGTTGAAACCGCACGAGACTCGTT
>KV011307.1:0-12658 GCA_001598015.1 Dorcoceras hygrometricum
TACGTTCTCTCCTTTCTCTGGCTCTTTCTCTTTCAAGCCTATCAGACTCCTGTCTATCTACTTCAATGACTCTTTCCGCGGCCTCTTGTCCACTCTCTATAATGTGTCTCCGCGCCTGTTCAACTCTCTCTGCAAAAGTTCCAGTCGTTGGTGGAAAAGTTTGTGTTCTCACAGCACTGCCTTGAACATGAGAAGATGGTTGAGAAGCATGCAGAGGGCGGCGGCTTCTACTGCCTATTTCCCCCTTTTTGGCATCACCGCCTCGTATGTAATCGGAAATGTCACCAATTTGGGTGGAAAGGCTAAGAATATATGCGGCTATTTTTGATTGAAATTCTAACTGGTCATTCCGCATAGCAGCTATTTGCCCGTCCAACAAAAGAACTTTCGCATCTAGCGCATTGAGCTTGTTCCTGACATCCAACGAATCTGTACCAGCTTTAACATCATGGGCCATAACAGATTTCCTCAGTTCATTTAAACGAAGCAACTGAATATCATCTTGAGTTTGGCCTTCTTGTCTCGCACCCTCTATTAGACGTCGTAAGTAGTCATTTTGGTGACCCAGAGAGGTTTGAAGACTTCGCTCAATGCTATGGAGTCGAGATAAAAATTCATTATTAGCATCATCATACGCTGAGCTTGTAGAACATCCAGAAGAGAGGAGAGATCAACAGAAGCATTGGGAAGAGAAGTCTGAGTATCTGCAGCGCTATCCAGGTGAATATCAGTGGAATCAAAACGAATATCAGAGTCAGAAGAAGAACTGGGAGACTCGGGAACTTGAACCACAGGAGAAGGAGAATGTGTAACCTCAACAGAATAGAGTAGCTCTTCTTGATCATCAGTAGGAGCAACGGGTTCTAAGGCAAAAGAATTCACTTCCTGCAAAATAGGAGACGGTGAGCAATAGACTGTAGATGCACCTGAAGAAGAAGATTCAATCCCTGAAATTGTCTCGATAGCATTTTGAACACACGAAGCATCAAAATATCCAACAAAACAATCTGTATGTACACCGTTCTCAAAATCATCGAGCAGATAGTCGGGGATCCTCTCAACCCCTAAATTATATACAACTATCTCCCGTCACACCGGTCGCAAGCAGCCAAGGATAGAAAATTGGATGGCTTCCATACATATCTCAGCCCAAACAACACGAAGTGCCCTTGATAGAGAAGGCCTGGAATAAATATCTTGGACAGGTTCTACAAAGACGCAGAGAGGGGAAAGATCATCAATATAAGGTCGTTGGGGCAGCGCCTCCCAATGGCTGGAGTTGACTGGTGTAGAGATAGGTCGCCAGTAATCAACCCCTTCCAGAATAAGCCATGAACCATCAACCATGATTTTGGCACGGATCCAACACTTTGAAAAGATAGACCGGTGAGTTACAGGGATGAAGGAACCTCGATCAATGATAGGCCCCTCAAAAAAACTCGAACTGGACGGCCGTGTCCACTCCAGCTGGTGCGCTTTCATGTTCCTCAACAGATCTTTCAAAGCAAAGAGAAGAGCAGCACTCAGTAGATTCAACACTTTCAGATCAATCGCTGAAGTGGGTGTACCAGAGACAAAGTTCTTCCGCCTGGCATCGATGAACTTGCGGAGAAGCAGTTCCCTATATTTAGCAATTATGAATTGCCGCCTCTGAATGGAAACATAGCTCGAATCTGTTTCTGCCCATGAGAGAACTTGCCCTTCTTTGGCAAAGATATCTTCCGATTGCAGAGATGCTAACTTCCTCAAGCTGAAAGAACTTACAAAAATGGACACATCTTCAATCACCTTTTCTCGCAACGCAATCAAAAACTCAATATCAGCACAAATGAGAGAAAAGGTTTCTCGGGCCGGATGCCCCTGAATATCATCTTCTACTAAGATCCCTTTACCCTTATCAGAAATATCAATCCGCGGCAGATTAGGCGTATATGCATCAACGTCTCGAAACTCAATCCCTTGGCCAAATCTGATTTGAGTAATAGGCGGAGCAAGGGTGGAAGGAAGTGATGCATTGAATGGTATGCGAGCCTGATGCTCCTCAATGGATAGTGACGCATCATCATTAGTTCCGTCCGCCTCGTTTTCGGAAGCTGGGGGCTGGTCCCCTGCACTGGTTCCTTTCTCAAAACCAACAAATATATCCTCCTCAGTATCCTGCCTTTCACTATCTGCAATCTCAAATTCCTCATCAAAGGCCTTGTCAAACCAAGTTTCAACTAGAGCACCTTGTGCAACATCTGGTTTCTCAAATATTAAGTCCAATTGATTAAGGACTTGTTTAATAGTTGCGTCTGCATCCTCAGTAGCATCCTCCGCAGCTGGTATTTGCTCCCCAGTCGCAACTCCTGCGACTAGTATATGCTCCCCAGTTGCAACTCCTACGACTGGTATTTGCTCCCCAGTCGCAACTCCTTCGACTGGTTGATCAGAAGTAGAGCTATCCTCAACTTGTTTTTCCAATGATATTCATCTTGCGGCGACTGGTTTGCTTTTGGTGGTCCTTTTCTTTGTGATAACTGGAGCCACCTCAGCATCACGGGTTGCTGGTCTCTTCTTTGACACGATTTTCTTCACTGGAGTTTTCTTTGCCCGAGGTGCCTCTGCCACCTTTTCTACCCCAACGTTCTCATTAACTGAAACAATTCTGTGAACAGTCTTCTCATTCAAAATTCGAGGAGCAGGAAATGCTTTTGTTTCACCAAGCTCCAGTCCTCGTATGTTCTTTAACAAAACACATATTTGAATGGCGTAACCCTTTGCCTGTCAGGAATCAGGAGTCACCATTTCCTTTAACACTCCAAACAGAAGACTCCCCCAATTGACTTTCACGTCGAACGTGATTGCCGTCATTAATAAGAATCGATCACGAGTTATCGCATCGAATGACCCAGCTTTGACGAAAAGATACTTCGCTAAAATATCACTTAAAAGACGGTATTGCATCTTCATTTCCTTTTTCAGGCAAGAAATGCTAACCACTTTTTCAGATACTGAGAAAAGGCCTTGCGCATCAGATATGAAATTCCTGGGCACCTCTGATAGGTCTGTCAGTCCCTCCGTCGGTAACGCAAACGTCGCAGCAAAAACTGATTCACTAATCTCAACAGCTATTCCACCGATGGTACTGACAATCAAGCCATCCCTCACGGAACCATTTGCAAAGAACTCGGTAAGAGCATTTTCGTAGAAGATAGCGGGACACCCCAAGAACTCCTTCAACCCCGTAGTTATCAGAGATTCAAACATCTGTACCATTTCGGCATCGTCAAAGCGAAATACGGAGTCAAAATCTATGTGGTGGCTACGGTTAATCAACGAGGATGCCATTTCCGAAGATTATGAGAAGAGATTGCCTGAAAAGAGATTTAATTGCGAAGGCCTGCACAAAGAAAGCTCGAGAGTACGAGAGAACAAATATTTCAAGGTAGGGGACAACAAACAGTGTACCATCATATATATATGGAATACGAAAAGTTAAAAAGGTTGGGAATGGTGTAGATGTGACTGTTGGAATGATGACAAAGACATGTGTCAGTCATCGAGCGACGCGTACTATTTTTGGAAAAGATTTTCAAAATATTTCAACAGTACTGTGTAAAAGATTTTGCAATATATATATTTTTTTTAACCAAACAGAATATTTTTCAAAGAATATTTGAAAAATAAATATTTTGATCGTAGAAACGCGCGCCAAAATTTAATAAGTCACAACTGCTGCGTCTGGTTTAATAACATTGAAGCTGGAATTTTAATATATCGCCAGGTAGGCAAAATCTGGTCACAAATAAGTATCAACTGTATATATGCAACGTCTGGGTGTCCAGACGCAACATATTCAGTCGACGTCACACTTAACAATCCAGATCTTGGTTCCCCCTGCGACTGGTACATACCTGCGACTGGTACCTTGCGACTGGTACACTAGACGATTGGTAGTCCCAACGCAAGTTGTCTCCTCGATTGGTAGGCTACTGTTCCCCCTGAACAAGATACCGGTAGCTAAGGTAGACAATGGCTTTCAACCTGCAACTGTTAGTGCACATACAATCAAGGTAGCTCAAGGAGACCTAAAATGTTTCTAAAATAAGAAAACTTAGCGTCTGGCAGGGGCTTTGTGAAGATGTCAGTAACTTGTTGCTCCGTCGACACGTACTCTAACCGGACGTCCTTCTTTAGCACGTGGTCTCTTATAAAGTGATGCCTGATATCGATGTGCTTGGTCCGTGAGTGCAGTATAGAGTTCTGGGTGATTGCAATTTCACTTGTGTTGTCGCATAGAATTGGCGCTTTAGAAGCATCAATGCCATAGTCTTTTAATTGATGTTGTATCCAAAGAATCTGCGCACAGCAGCTGCCAGCAGCTAGGTACTCTGCCTCTGATGTTGACGTGGCAATGGATGTTTGCTTTTTACTGAACCATGAAATCAACCGATCTCCTAAGAATTGGCAAGTACCACTTGTGCTCTTGCGATCAATCCTACACCCTGCGTAATCTGCATCACTGTACCCGATTAGTTGAAAGCCGGAGTCTTTGGGATACCAAAGACCCACGTTAGGAGTACCCTTCAAGTATTTTAATATTCGCTTTACAGCAATGTAATGCGATTGCTTTGGCTCTGCTTGGAATCTAGCGCACATACAGACAGCAAACATGATGTCTGGTCTGCTAGCAGTCAAATATAGCAAAGAGCCTATAATACCACGATAAAGAGATACCTCAATGGCAGTTCCAGCTTCGTCTTTATCCATCTTGATTGTAGAGCTCATGGGAGTTGCTACTGCTGAACTGTTTTCCATTCCAAACTTCTTCAGCAGTTCTTTTGTGTATTTGGCCTGGTTGATGAATATTCCATTCTCCAACTGGCGCACTTGTAAGCCTAGAAAGAATGTTAGCTCTCCCATCATGCTCATCTCGAATTTATCCTGCATTAGCTTAGAGAATTTCTTGCATAGTTTGGGGTTAGTTGACCCAAAGATAATATCGTCAACTGTTCAGGTTCCTGCTGATCTGACCAGTCGATAATGTAGGTATTCCCCGATCGTTTACCTACCAACACAGTCAGACCACTTGGACTCTGAACCGTGCATGTGTGTTGTTGAAACTGGACTGTGTAACCTTTGTCACACAGCTGACTAATGCTAATCAAATTATATTTAAGGTTATCAACAACTAAGACATCAGAGATGGAAATGTTATCGTGGATAAGCTTACCCTTACCCACAGTGTTACCATAAGCGTGTGTCGCCAAAGACAATCTTTGCGCCTTTGTGTGGGATCACGTCTATTAACAACCTTCTATTTCCTGTCATGTGTCTTGCACATCCGCTATCCAGGTACCACAAAGTTGTTTCAGCTGTTGCTTTGTACCTGTTATCCTGCAATCAAACAAGCAGCTTTTGGTACCCAATTTTACTTGGGTCCAGATTGTATTACCCCTTTCGGGACCCAGACTTGAACTATCCTTACGGTCCTTCCAGTGCTAGGATCCACGAAAGTCTGTGCAAAATCACGTGCTGGTCTTTTGAATTTTGATTTGATATTTTGACCAACAGGATCTCTTCTCGGCCAAGTATTTTTCCAACCATATTTTGCCTTCCTAAAGTTTCGCCGCTGCTGGTTTGGAACATATGACTTGGGACCAGCTTTTGCGTTATCCTTGTCCACTCTGTTCTTTAACCAGCTGGGCTCTGAACTCTCAGGCCTTTGATAGCCGAGGCCATCTTTTACTTTATGACTCGACTGAGAAGAGCTCTGGTCATCATATCTTATCGACTCGCAACAATCATATATCACGTCAGCTTTGACAAAGCTCATTTTATTGAACTTGTCATACACTGGTTGTGACTGAGTACTGGTCTCTCTTTCACTGCTTTCGCTATTACTAAAACCTAAGCCAGTTCTATCAAGTGCTGACTTTTGTATTTCTTGTAATTTTTGGAAAGCACGAGCTGATTGGGTCAAGGAGCTCATTTATTTAGTTAACTTTTCAAATTCAGCCTTGAGCTCGCTGGACTCACTTCTCAACAATTCATTTTCTATTCTCAGCTTACTCAACTCAGTCTTTAAACTATCAGTATCCTCAAGCTCGTCAGAACTTGATTCTGCTGAACTATTTTTCAGACTTGCGTTTTCGGCCTTGATTTCCTCAAATGTGTGAGAAAGCTTCATGTACTCTTTGACCATGTCATTAAGTGCAGTGACAAGGTCATCGCGTGTAAATTCAGCATTCGAAAAGTCAAATACCTCATCATCAGTCGACTGGTCGGCCATAAGACAGTGAACTTCCTCCTGTTCACTATCGCTTGAAGATGAGCTGCTGCTGGATGAGTCTGATTCTGAATCTGCCCAGCTCTTGGTGCTTTCTTCAGCCATCAGCACCTTGCGGTCATTCCTTCGACTGGATTTCTTGTTGCTGCTGGTTCTCATCCGTCGATCCTTTGATCTTTCCTTGTAATTTGTCCTTGGACCTATCCACAGCTCTTTCATCATCTTCCTCCTCTCTTTTGTGTCGCTCATCCTTCTTGTTGTCTCTTCTGTATCTGTCATCTTTCCTGGGTCTGTTGCAATCAGCAGCAAAGTGACCTGGACGATCACAGTTATAGCATCAGACTTGCTGGTGCTAGGAGAGCATGGTTCAGCAGTTGTAGCAGCAAGAGCTTTTGTCGGCTGGGAGGTGGAGGGTCCAGCTTCCGATATTGTCTCCAACTCAAACTCATATGCTTTCAAGTTGGCGAACAGATCGTGCAGCTCTAGCTTGTTCAAGTCTTTTGACTCCCTCATGGCCATTGTTTTCACGTCCCATTCTTTGGGAGCGCTCTCATGACATTAAACGCCAACTCCCTGTTGCTATATTCTTTTCCAAGACTGTTCAGTTCGATCACCACAGCGCTGAATCTTTCGTCGAATTCGGCCATGGTCTCTCCATCCTTCATTTTGATCGCCTCATACTTTTGTTGGGCCACAATAAGTTTGTTTTCTTTGGTTTCATCATTGCCCTCGTAGATCTGGGTCAGCTTTTCCCATATGTCTTTAGCAGTGGCACAGTTCTTGATCTTGCTGAACATGTTCTTGTCCTTGTGCAGCGTCTTGAATAGAATATCTTTTGCTACGTTGTCCAGATTTGCCTTTTTCTTGTCCTCATTCGTGTATTCATGTCTGGCCTTTGGAAGAAATTGTGGCTCGCCACTTGTTACCGCAACCGCCAGATTTGGTTTCATTATCTTTAGTGGTCCTTCTGTGATGACATACCACATGTCATCGTCCATGGCTGCTAAATGCGCTTGCATCCTAATCTTCCAGTCATCGTACTCTTCCCTCGAAAACAAAGGAATCTTGTTGTGAGAGATCGACATATTAATATAGTATAACACACGAAAAGTAGCTGTTCAATAACTGAGATTTGCCTGCTCTGATACCACTTGATGGTCCCAGAAATAGGATCACTGAGTAAACAGGAGTTCAGAAGGGGGGGGGGTTGAATGAACTCCTTTGGATTTTTGAAATCTTTTAAAATGTTTTGGTATCTCAGTTTTATGCAAGCTTCTCGGCCAACAATATTTGTGCGGAAAAAGGCCGATTAACTTGTGAACGGTGAATAACAAGCAATAATAAATAAATGTTGTATGTAAAATATAGAGTCAGGAATTTGTTTCTGGAAGTTCGGACTTCAATGTCCTACGTCTCCCCTTCTTCCTCCTCAGAAGGTATCACTAGAAGATTTGGTTTGTACGGGTCTTCTGCACACACCTGATCACACAAGCCGCACTTGTATGAACTCATAGACAATTCACAACTTCCAAGCAGACGCAGCTGCTGGTTTCTACAACACTTTAATATCTTCGAACTTCTTCACAAAGACAGTTCGTTACAGACTCAATGAAATATGACAATAAATACACTTTCTGAGTACTGTAAGATTCTCTGGTTTCTAAAGCAAAGAAACTCGATGATTCAATAGAATGAACCAGAGAATGGACTCGAAGGATTTATCTATGAAAATCAACACTTGAATGTTCTTCGAGTCTTGTGAGCTTTGGAATGCTTCAACAGTTAGAGAAAGCTCGAGAATGTATTTTGACAGCGTGACCACGAAAAGATAATAGAGAATAATAATTTCTTCAATCCAGCTTCTTGTATTTATAGGCTTCGATTGAAACGGTCATAAATTCTTCAAAGGAAAATAAATCCCGTTTGAATTGCTTCCAAAATTGTACACCGTAATTCCTGCTCCACTACAAGGTAAATTCCCATTGACAGAGCCAATTTGTCGTATTTCCATTTCTGTGCAAACAATGAAAAACGGCCTCTGTTCATTGTACTATTTACCTAAAATAGTACCTACCTTGTCTCCTTAATTCCAGGCAATAGTACGATCCTGATGATCTTTTCCATTTTGAGTATACGATCGTATTTGAATCAATTTGAACTTGCGCCTGAAATTACTTTGATAACCAGAACCAATATCCTTTGTCGTGGTTTCAAATGTTGCGACTGGAAAGCACTTCCAAGTATACCCCGACTGATTTCCACGTGTGATTTTCCAGCGCCTGGTTCTTTGTATGACCCAACGACTGGTTAGATAAAACACTGTAGCTCTCTTCTGGTTATTGCGCTTCTATATCTTGCGACTGGACTCAATACGGTGTCGCTTCAACTTATTTAAGCGACATCGTTTTGCATATGTTACTATTCAAGTACTTGCGTCTGATTACAAAGGCATTGTAGCTTGCGACTGGGTAACCAAAACACGATGTCTCGTCTGTTGCAACGAACTACTGTAGCTCTTGTCTGGATACTCAATCACTGTTCACTGAGTCTGGATATACAATATTTGAACCACTATTCCCTGCATATCCAAATCACTGTACACTGCGTCTGGATTCACAAACCACTGTTCACTGCGTCTGGATACACAAACTATCCTGCGACTGATTCAAACAAACTACTGTAGCTCTCGTCTGGTTGATTTACTTCAATACGCCGTCGTTTCTGGTACAAATACTTGCGTCTGAATATAAAAACAATCCTGACGATTGGTTCCTCCTTTCCTATTGTCAACGCCAGATTTAACTTGTTCTATTTTGTTATCACCAAAACTATAAATTTTATCCTAACAAATATGATTTTGTTGATAAAATATGATTTTGTCGATGAAATGCGATTTTAGTTATAAAATATGATTTTATAATTAAAATATGATTTTGTAGGTAAATTTCAAATATGATTTTATTATTTAAATTTATGTCAATTAATTAGATTGATTGCATGTTTGGGATGATCGAGAGCCGTGCCCAATGTGTTAGGTGTATGCTCTAGGTTTTGCGATTTTGGTTGTATATATATTGTTGATATCGTTTATAAAGTGGGTCTTTTTGTGGCTCGTTCCCACCCCTACGAATTTGTATCCCAATGTGTCATGGCAATTTAAATGTAAATTACTAGATTTAGTGGGAGGAAATTTGAAGACGGTGGAGATGAAGATCAAATATATTGAAGACCGAAGATCTGTAAAACCGGAAGCAATTGTAATAGGATTGCATTGCATATTTCATTTCACCTAGGACTGGACCCAGGTCCGTGACTGGCAACCACGGACCGCATAGCTCTCGCGATCGATCATCCCAAAGTTTATTTATATATATGCGATATATATGTTAGTTGAATCAGCATGTTTTAAATTGTGATTTAAAATATTATTGAGACCAAATTTTTCAAAAATAAAACCCCTCGTTTTAAATATGATTTAAAACTGATATCAAGATTAAAAGTTTATTCGATAAACTGAGGGAATTTAAATATGTTTAAATTTTCCTACCTTCCATCAACAATGAGTGTACGTCGATGCTACCCGCATACATGGATCGGCTCATATTATTGAGGTGGTTATGTATGACGGAAAGCTGTACACGTCATTGACACCTGTTGTGAGTTGGTTGGAACTCCCTTTAACGTTGGCTCATATTATTGGGGACGTTAAGGGGACCATCCTTCACGACTCAACATTGATGGGTCATCTTGACAGGTGATAGTAATCGACGTCATATTATTGGGCCCTTACTGGACGTGAGGTAAATACATGGAGGTTGCATCGGTTGCAATTGGGCTCTACCTTTTGAGGGTCATGGTTGGCTGATATTATTCGGGACCATGGTCGCTTAATTGGACTCTGTGTACCCACTAAGGAAACTTGCTTTCTCGATTTCATTAGAGGGTGGTGAAATCGTTAAAATAGTGGGAGGGTAATT
This sequence comes from Dorcoceras hygrometricum, assembly GCA_001598015.1. Taxonomy (NCBI): domain Eukaryota; kingdom Viridiplantae; phylum Streptophyta; class Magnoliopsida; order Lamiales; family Gesneriaceae; genus Dorcoceras; species Dorcoceras hygrometricum. The sequence continues at coordinate 10,249 of KV011307.1, forward strand.
CATAAAACTAAATGACCTTGTTTTATGTCTTAGCGTTTTTCATATATAGTTAGTAATGCATGTCTGTTTTTCTTTTCAGTATAAACTGCTTATAAAATGTCTTCGATCAAAAATCCACTTGTTGGTATAATGGATAGCAACAAGTTCATTGGTCTGAACTACCAAGACTGGCTTCGAAACCTCAACATTGTGTTGGCTTCAGAGAAGCTCCTCTACACGCTAGACAAGAGCCCTCCGAAGGAATCCCCTGCCGATATCAGCCCTGAGGAGCTGACTAAGCTTAACAAATGGTGGGATGACGAGCTTAAGACTCGATGCTATATGATGGCATCGATGTCAAACGAAATACAACGGCGCTTTGAGAAGACGGTATATGCTGCTGACATACACCTTCATCTTAAAGAACTGTATGGGGAGAACTCTCGACATGAGAGGTTCATCACTGTCAAGGAGCTTAAAGAAGGACAAGCCCGTCCTCCTTATGGGCTCTTCTTCCTCTACGAAGAAGGGGCCCAAACGCAAGGGCAAGAAGCGTTCTGCCCCTGCGAAGGAGGAAAAGCCCAACAAGAAGCCCAAGGCAAAGGCTTCCAAGCCAAACAAATCTGAGGATGTTTGCCACCACTGCCACAAGTCTGGGCACTGGAGGAGGAACTGCAAGGAGTACCTTGAGCAGTTGCGAACTACGAAAGGTATGTTCTATATCGAAATAAACATGTCTCTTAATTAGACTTCTTGGGTACTTGATATCGGATGTGAATCTCATATCTACAATGATTTGCAGGTGATGACAAGAAGCCGACGTCTTAGAGAGGGTGAGACCCACTTGAGGCTGGGCAATGGAGCAAGGGTTGCTGCAGTAGCTATAGGAGATGTTCATTTATTTCTGTCATCGAATTTTAAGTTGTTATTGAAAGACGTTTTATTTGTTCCTGAATTTATAAAGAACATTATTTCTGTTTCTATGCTTGATAGTGATGGATATTCTTGTCATTTTTCTAATTCGATTTGCAATATATACAAGAATGAATGTTTGATTGGAATTGGGGAATGCAAAAACGATTTATACACCTTAAAATTAATAGCTGTTCCAACTCACGATGTGGAAACACATACAACAACAATTAAAAGGAAAAATGATAGCTTAAACCCAGCACAGCTTTGGCACGCTAGGCTAGGTCATATTTCCCTAAGTAGGATGAACAAGTTAGTTAGGAGTGACATGTTTGATTCGTCAGACATTAACTCCCTACCGACTTGTGAGTCTTGTCTCAAAGGAAAGATGACTAAACAACCCTTCAAGGGCAAGCCTGAACATGCTCAAGGCCCATTGGATTTGATCCATACTGATGTGTGTGGCCCACTTAGCATTGGTACTAAATACGGTCACACATACTTCATCACCTTTACCGATGATCACTCTAGGAATGGGTACTTGTACTTAATGAAGCACAAGTCTGAATCCTTTGAAAGGTTCAAAGAATTCAAGGCTGAAGTAGAAAATCAGTTAGGGAAAAGTATTAAAGCACTTCGATCAGATCGAGGTGGTGAATACTTGAGTACTGAATTTCAAGACTATCTGAAATAGAATGGGATTCTCTCACAGTGGACCCCTCCGGCCACACCACAGCTCAATGGTGTAGCGGAGCGTCGTAATCGAACCTTGATGGACATGGTTCGGTCTATGATGAGCTTCACTGAACTTCCTACCTCGTTTTGGGGCTATGCACTCGAAACGGCGGAAATGTTGTTGAACAATGTCCATACCAAGGCAGTGGATAAGACTCCATATGAGATATGGATGGGCAAGCCGCCCAAATACTCATTCATGAGGATTTGGGGATGTCCTGCTTACGTGAAGCAGACAGTGGGAGATAAGCTGGATACTAGATCCATCTTATGCTACTTCATTGGGTATCCAAAGAATTCCATTGGATACTACTTATACTATCCCAACGAAACAAAAGTGTTTGTTTCTAGAAATGCCGCCTTTATGGAAAGGGAGTTTCTACTTGATAGAAAGGGCAAGATAGTAGAGCTCGAAGAAGTTCGAGAACCAACTGAAGTACCAAGTGAGTCTCCCGCACCTCAAGAGCCAGTACCAGAAATGGTCGCACCTAGGAGATCCGAAAGGGTTCCTAGGGCTCCTGAAAGATAAGGTTTCCTTCTTGAAGATGATCAAGTGATCAAGTTATTGGATGTGATCCAAGAACTTTCAAGGAGGCAATTTCCGATGATGATTCTAATTTGTGGCTTGAAGCAATGTAGTCTGAGATTGACTCAATGCATGCGAACCAAGTTTGGACTCTTGTTAATCCTCCCGAAGGAATTGTTCCTATTGGGTGCAAATGGATATACAAGAGAAAACTTGGGCCTGATGGTAAGGTATTGACCTACAAGGCACGACTGGTCG
>KV011307.1:13392-26511 GCA_001598015.1 Dorcoceras hygrometricum
TCACGAGCCGCTACCAGGCCAACCCCGGACAATTACATTGGAAGGCTGTGAACGATATTCTTAAGTACTTACGAAGGACTAAGAATATGTTCATGGTCTATGGGGGTGGTGAACTGAAATTGGAAGGCTATACTGATTCTAGCTTCCAATGTGACGTGGATGATTCGAAGTCTACCTCTGGATTTGTATTCATGCTCAATAATGGTGCTGTCTCTTGGAAGAGTTCCAAGCAAGACACCATCGCAGATTCAACCACTGAGGCTGAGTACATCGCAGCATCAACTGCAGCTAAGGAGGCGGTTTGGATAAGGAATTTCGTCCAAGAGTTGGGCGTCATCCCTGATGGAGTTGGTCCAGTCCCAGTGTACTGCGACAACACGGGTGTCTTTGCGCAAGCAAGCGAGCCTAGGTCTCACCAAATATCCAAACATATACTGAGGAAATACCACATAATCCGGGATATTGTGGCTAGAGGTGATATAGCAGTTGAGAGATCGACTCTGCGGACAACATTGCTGATCCACTTACAAAGCCCTTGCCAGGACCGTTGTTTGGAAAACATCGTGAAACAATGGGACTGCGTCTGATGAGTAGTTGGCTATAGGACAAGTGGGATATTGTTAGAGTAGATGCCTAACTATCCAACTTGTGGCGTGTGGGTTTTATAGACTCTTGTATGTGACGATCTTTATATATGATATACGCATTTTCTTTATGGCATTCTTTATTTTCATTATGATTATAATGTTAACAATTGTGTTGGATAAAGACCTAGAATGCACCATAGTGTATGTTAGATGTGATAGTGGATATGATGGCTATCATGAAACACATCTAATAGTCACTGTGTATTCTGAACTCGTTCCTAGTCGATTGGGCCGTCAAAATGAGGATATGGCCGCCCGATCTTGAGACTAGCGTCTGCGATGTGAATTATCATGTTTCATTGGTAGGGAACATTGTGATGTTCTGAGCATGTAGATGGATAGTGACCTGGTGATCTATCGAACTACCCTTTTTCGTACTTTCCAAGTGGTTACCATTTGTCGAGTGGATAAGTCCGAGGTCTTGGTTGTACTGATTAGTCCTCACTACTCGAAACGTCATTTAGACTCTACATGATAGGCGTCTCACTTTGACCCGTTTACCGACTCACTTGGGGTCATTAGGTGGCGGGATTGGGTGAGGTCCCGATGCATGTAGGAGTCGATGCTTCATTGTCGAGGATTCACCGCTCGCTTTCATGTGTGGATATCCTATGCTATCTGAGGAGATAATAGTGTATAAATCTCTGGCCAGAGTATTGGATGTGTTTTAGGTAAATGGGTTTACCTAGTAACACTCGTGATATTACTATTTGATCTCCAAGATGTATGCATAGTTATCGGATCTCTAGCGACTCTCGATTTACCAATGGTCGTTGATCTGATAGGGATATATGTGTTGAAAGGACCGTACTGTACGCTAACCATGACCAACTGGTTCTTGCAGGCACTATCAGTGATACCTAGGGGGTCATGGGGCGATGTTGCTAGGCGCTTTACCATGATCCGATGGGTAAGTCCGAAATTGTGATTTCGGAGTCACAATGGTTGTGGGCCCACGGCTAGCTGTATCCCTGAACCATTGAGGGTCACACAAGTACTGGATTCATGATTCCCTCACGGAAACTAAGCTCAATGTGTTGAGCATAGGAGGAGAATTTTAGGGAGTGCGACTTCCTAAAAGTCAACAGGGGTCAAATTGCGATTTCCCAAAGTTGTGGGGCTAAACTCTAATTTTGGACTAGGTGGTCTGAAAAATTGTTTTTCACATCATAATATTCAGTTTTGGAAACTGAGTCGATCGGTCCGATCTGATCGTCGATCGGAGTTATAATGAAACCGTAGTGATTAAATGAACCGAATGTTCATATGGACCTGGGCCAGACCCAAGTCCAATGGGCCGGTTCAAGCTCATCATGGGTCTATATGTTGATATGACCTAGGGCTACAATCACAACCACCTAACAACCTCCCTAGTCTCTATATCCGCAGCCCCTCCTCTCCATAAGCCTCGCCGCCGTCGGCCTCCAAGCGCCGCCGTCGCCACATCGCCGCCCGCCGCCGATGAATTCGTGATCGGACTTGTTCCGATCAACGTGACGAGGAGATTCTGTTTGTGCCAAATTCGTCAGGCCTTCTAGTGCAGGCTGACGAAGGAGTATAGTTTCCGGTCGTGGAACTGATTAGGAGGATCTACCGCCGCCTACATTTCAAGAGCCAGGATTCCCTGTGAATCTGGTTGGAGCCAGGCGCCTAGACGCCAGCAAGGTAACGATTCAAACATCCTATGTATGTTAATCGTTGGTTTTATGATATGTATTGTACGTTTCCGGGGAAAAATTATAACTTCCGCTGTGCCCCCGGGAAACGGGATCCGGATCCGCCATTGTCGCCAACAACTATAAGAGAAGCTGGAGAAGATGGATTCAGCAGTTGAAGGTTTCAGCAGTCGTGACATCATCAAAAGCTGGGCAGCAGTGAGATGTATCAGATCTGATACAGTAACTCAATCAGATCTGATACTGTAGCAGACCAAGAGCTGAAAATAGTAAATCGCATTTTCGGAGGCCTAAACGAAGGAATTTGGGCAAAAACAGAGGAGCTCACTGCGTCGCAGTGAGTCTTGCTCGTTTGACCGTTTCGGAGGGAATAGCACAGGTCTCATGCGAAAATGTGATGTCTGATCAGTTGTTGAAGACAAGAGGAGCAGCTGATCAGAAGTTGAAAGCAGATGTTGATAAAACGATAAGAAGAAAATAACATCGACCAGCTGGAGCGCTAAGGGAATGATGGACCAGCTGGAGCAATAAGAAGTCAGGATCAGCAGTTGATACAACAGGTGGATCAGCAACCTTGACGTCAGCAGAATCAGCAGCTGAACAAAAAACAGTTATCCAGCTATGAACTGAAGGGAACGATTCAGCAGTGAGCTACAGTAGATTCAGCAGTGAGCTACAGTATGTTCAGCAGTGAGCTACAGTTATTCAGCAGTGAACAGAAGTATGTTCAGCAGTAAAGACAAGCCATATCAGATGTCGATCAGCAATGAAGTAAAGATACTAGCAGAAGCTGAATCTAAGAAAAAGCTGAATCGAAGCAAAAGCTGAATCAAAGTAGAAGCTGAATAAGACGTGATAAGAAGAGAAAGGCGAAGCAGTTGACAACATATATGAAGATTTACTAGAACTTAGAAGTCAACTGCTGAGCATATTAAGATGTGAACAGAAGAGACGCAAGCAGAAGCTGATCAAAGTTCAAAAGCTTATTCAGAAGAAGACAAAAGCCTGCAAAAGAAAGGACACAAGGACAATTTGCAGTGTCGACTGCTGAGTCTTCATCAGCTCTTTAGGAGGATTTCCCAGTTGTGTGAGATATTATTATTACGAGAGCTGTTCTTACACTGTATATCTCACACATAGAGATTCATTCACATTCTTGAGATTTGAGCAAAATTGTATAGTGAATGAATCTCAAACCCAAAATGTAAAATCAGATCCCGTCCAAGCACGAAGACGTTAAACTCTGTGTTTGTAGTCTTTCTCACAGAGGCGTAAAACAAGTGATTGACACAGCCGAGGGCTGGTGTAGAGTCTAGGAGTTCTAGCAGCTGCTGGCTGTTGGATCGGGTCTGTACACGATGTGTAGATCAAATATTCTAGTGGATCCTTCCCGGAGCGAAAGAAGGGGAGATGCAGGATATTTATATCCGAACTTCCATAAACAAACAGCAGCATAATCTCTTTATGATTTACTGTATTTATTCCGCATACGCATTTATCAGTTACACATTAGCACACACAAAGCAAACAGATTTGATGCAGTCGCATTGCATTGTTTTAACATAAATCTGTTTGTACCGGGTTTTAAAATTAGGATTCAATTCTGGTGTATTCCGCATGATTCTATTTCATACAAGATATGTTTCCGGTGCTCTGTTTAATTTTCAAGAACCATGAGCTATTGTAGCTCCTTTATAGCAGCGCAAAATTTTTAATTTATATTAGCAGCGCTCGCTCCTTATTTTATAGCATCAGATCTCGCCCCTCCCTTATGTTATGTTGTTTATTTTATTGCATCTGAGATCTGATCCTTCGGTCCTAACAAGTGGTATCAGAGCGGGTTGTTCTTGAACGAGCATTTTTTTAAAACGCTTGTGCTATCTATTTTTAAATTCTTTAACTGATGGTTCAGTAGCACATGTTCTTTTTTAAACAAAATTTATTTATGTGCTCTGATAGTTTTTGCCAAATTTCAGCTGGTGCTTCGTTATTAAAATGATTTGAGTTTATATTATAAAAGATAGGGAGAGTTATTATTAATCCTTCATCTGCATATATAAGCTAAAGCAGAAGCACACTATCAGCTATTTCAAAATCATATCATTCATGCATACGGTTTTTCCCAATTTTGGTTTCCAAAAATCTGTAAAATTCTTGCTGTTAGGTTGTTTTTGTTGTGGCAGTGTAGGGAGAGCTTTATTTAAAATTTGTCGGGAAAACCAATTTTCGATTCCTTTTTGATTCCCACAAAAAGGGAGAGAATTGTTAGATCCTGTATCTGTTATTTGAGGTTTTGTGTAAATCAAAAAGGGAGAGATTGATGGTATCTGGATAACAGATCAAGATCTGAGTTTTGAATTACACAAAACCTGTTATTGTGTTTCTAACATTTCTACGTAGTGTACAGATTTAACAGAAGAGATCTAAAGAAGATCTGGAATAAGACTTGAGAAATCTGGATCAACAACTTAGACGTAATGGCTGGATTAGCAATGGAGACGTCCAAAGCTGAGCCAGCTGATCGTAATCAGGCAAAAGCCAAGTTGAACAGAGATGCTACGTGGACAGCTTCCCTTACGTGGAATCCTACGTGGACAGCAATCCTTATGTGGAGTCCAGCGTGAACAGATATGCTTACGTGGAAGTCCATCTGTACATGCTGTTAGTTGCGTCGCATACAGAAAAGAATGCTGAAGTCTGATGGAGAAGTGTCAGGCCTCGTGCTCTAAACAGACAACACATGCGGAAGATATCAAAAAGTGGGTAAAATTTTCGCTTTTAGTCCCGACTGTTTTAAACATATAATTTAAAATACAACGATACTTAAAATAAGTTTCCCAATTCATAAAACAACCAACAATAAAGCATACATAATTCATAACATGTATCAGACTCCCCTACGGGTACAACGACAAAGCACAGGGCATCCCCCTGGCTAACTGATACATATATATATAAGTATGCTATATGCAACTGGGTCACGCTAGCCACCTCCTGGGGCACCACCAGCTGGGTTAAAACCACGACCAGCTGTAGAACCTGGGTTTCCTGAAAACAACATAACAAAGAAACAAACCAAGCCCCAGAGGGACATGGGGTCAAACCCCAGTACGGAGAGCAACAGATAAAGCTAAAAGAATGCATAAGGTAAAATGCAGATGCTATGCATGAGACGCTGGATAACAACGGAAAGCTCGACCCTCGAGGGAGCTAAGGAACTCAAACATAGCTCCAAGAATCATCAACAACATACAGTGGCCACGGGGTGTGTTCATAGTGTGGTAATGAGCCACTCGCCATGACACTACACCCAAATTACCAGATGCATTAAACAATCCAACCTGCTGTTGCCTCGCCCATGAACTGTGGTAGTTAACCACTCGGCTCATGGTGGCTAACGATCCCTACAGGGAGACGAGAGTGCGGTATCGCCGCTCGCCCTCGCATCCTGGTAAGAATCAACAACAGCAATACAAGATACAAGGCTGCAAAATACGATACATAAGGGATCTGAAATATGCGTGAACGAATGCGTGTATGCAATTCACATGAAACAGCTAGCATAAACACCAATGCTCAGCAAGCAATACACAGATAAGTTCACCGAAACATCCCAGCAGCCACGCATAATATCTCACGCCAATCCCAAGCTAAATCAAGCTCAAATCCGTACCTTTTACTGAGCAACAATTACCACAAAACAAGGCCTGAGACTATTGATTCCAACCTGTAAAACATACACAATATACAGGGAATCATCAACTCAAAACTCACGGCCAACACATAAAAGCTCACGGCTGGGAGTCACACTCAACCAACTAATCATTAAACCTCAACAACCAAACAGGAAGCTTAAAACTATGGCTAGGAACAAGGTCTCGAAGCTGGACAGAAACGCTACCTGCACAACAAAACTCACGCACGAGAACAGCAACTTCGTGCTTTCGCTCCAACCCACGAAGCTTCCAAAAATGGTGTAGGATGATAGAGCTTCTCGAGAGGAGTCCAACGCTACCTCACACGAGCAAAACAACCACCGGAAACGCCGGGAATTCACCGGAATAGCTCACGGTGAACAGTGTTCTAGGGTTCAAAAGATAAGGAACGAAAGGCTGGAAATATCGCTAAGTATGGGAAAGAATTCACAAAACGAAGACCAAGTCTTCCTATAAATAGCACTAGCATCGACTGGAAAACAACACTAAGAATTGTCCTCCGACAAAACCAGTCGACACAACAATTCCCATAACAACAGTCGCAAGAACCAACAGCTGAACAATTGCAAGATATAACACACAACACTTCTCTCTGCTGGTACCAGTCGCAACCTCAAAACGCAGCGTTGCAACTAACTCAAACGACGTCGCTCCACTGACGTCATCCAATCGCTAGCTCTCGTGAAATACCAGCAGCAAGCTACAGAAGCGAAAATCACTCGCAGCTGGACTTCCAGTCGCAACAACGAAACGACGACGTTTCCTCTCGAGCTACAGGAATGTTGACCCGCGTTGACATCTGCTTCTTCTTAACAACCAACAGACACACACACGCAATCTATCAGCTGGTACCAGAGGCAACATCCAAACGACGTCGCGCCAACTAAACTAAACGCACTCGTTTTGCCCTCAATACACGAAAACACTAAATCACCTGCTGATCACAACACGCGCAACCAGACTTCATGCAAACGACGGTGTTTCAGAAATCTCGTGCTAAAACACGCTTCTGCTGGATTCATCACCGACCAGCTCTCACCATAAAAACCAGCTGATACTCAAAAATCTCAAAAACACGAAAACTTCCAGAATTGCTCCAAATGCTATTTCAAACCCGAAAATGCCAACCAAATTCTCAAACAAAGATTTAACCAGCAGAAAACTCCCAAAAACCGATACAATCAACAAATAAAACTTAATACAAATCCAGGTCTCACATTTCTCCCCCACTAAAAAGGATTTCGTCCCCGAAATCACAACTACGTGTCTAACTGTTGGTGTTGTTTCATTTTCCTTAGATCATTCTTACCATTTTCCCTAACGTCGGTCTTATTCTCAGTAGAGTTAGTATTACCTGTTAATATCTGATATCCATCTTTTACGGCCACCTAGTCAACCAGACCAAGCACAATATCAGCAGCTTGACGTACGAGAGCTTCCGAGAAGGTCACCAATTTCAATACTAGTTCCACCACGCTTAACCCAACAACCTTTCAAGAAGTATATAAATATGATTCTTGGGAGACTCAACCTGTTCCTGCTCGGATATCAATTGTTAGGATAAAGCGCTTATCACTGGGGTCAAAAGTTGTATCTGTTAAGCAATGTGCAACTTTATTTTCTTATACATATGGCAGCATAGTGTGAACCTATTGTATGCATTACGATTGGGCTTAGACCCATGAGCCAAGGGAGATGCATATCTAACTGCTGGTGATGTCTCATTTCTCTTATGGATCAGTCTTATACTTTCCTCCATCGCCATTCCTATCCTCAGCATAGATGACATTAATCGTTAAGATATGTGTTACTCTTTTACGTTCCACATGTCCAACTATCAAGCGGCGTAATGTCAGCAGTTTGACGTATGAGAGCTTTCGACAGGTCACCCATTTCCGTACTCTATCACCCTTGCATACTTAATCCAACACCCATTCGCTCACTCTAAACTATTTTGAATTCTAACATGCTCAACCATAAATGGTTCCGCCCAAATTTTCATATAAGAGCGAAACCATAAATGGTTACGTCCAGATTTATGATAAGATAGAATTTTAATGTTTTATTCGTCTATGGACCGCACTCTCATAGAATAAGGGAAAACATCTTTGAAATAGTTATATTAGTGACGATAAAAGTTCTCCATTTTTTGTCAACTTAATTTCTTCATAGCTAAGAATTTATATACATAGCTTACCTTTTCAAATCAAATTATACGTCCAACTACAAAAAAGTTGGTGGTGGTGGCATTAAATAATAATTTATGCTCAAAGTTTTGGGGAAAGGTATGAAGCACTTATTGCTGGACACACAAAGGGATTCAAAAAGTTAGCACGATTAATTTATCACTTTTTAATATAATATTATAAGGTTAAATTTGTGATTTTACTTCCAGACTTCTCTTGAGAAATTTTAGTTTATTACGTATTTTAACTTATGTTCGAGATACTGAAAAATTATAAACACGGAATGTTATGTTTGTACAAGAATTTCATCTTGACGGAGGGATTTGATATCGGAGTATTCAAAATATGGATTTCATATGACATATAATTTTTTTAAATAAATTTATCCTAATAGCTAAAATATTTTTGAAACCCAGATTATTAAATGACTCGGACACATTTTGTTTTGGACGATATTATATATACTACTACATATGACACTTAATAAATATTAATTATTTTAACTTCGTAATCGTCTCCCCGCCTCTTATATTATCTCTTCATTAATTGAATAAAAACTCCTTAAGTTTGTGAGTGACACCCCTTGTTTTTAATTCTTATATTTTCTATCAAGCTCTTAATTAACAATTAGATAATTTGTTAATAGTACTGGTGCTTAAATATACCCATTAACATCCAGCAAATTGATAAATCCATAATAATAGATCTAATTTTAGAAGGGTTTAATCAGCCAATTTTAGTACCCTTCTTTATTTTACGATTCAGCGATTCAGCTTTCGTCTGAGCTGATTTCAGATTAGCCTAGAAACCTGATTCACAGGAGTGATCGATCTAATATTAACAAGCACGATTCAAGCTATTTAAATCCGGTTCGAGTTTCTAAAATGTTTTTGGAAGAAAAAAAAAGATAAATTCAATAAAATTTTTGGTGTAGAAGATAAGATGTTTTAATAAGTAATGAATTCGGTTGTCCCACAACCCATGTCCTACGTAAATTTTAAACCTACTACACGATGTTTTCATCATTTGGGATTACATAAGACAGTGGAGGGCTCTTCTAAAACAACAAAACAATCAAAGATTTTCTTTAACGTCCTGTCCTCTAAACTGTTCGATCGTACTTGTGGAAGATTCAAAGCCGGAGCTGTTCTTTGCAAACTGTCGTTCAGCTTTGAGACAAGTAAACTCTGTTTCTTGTTGTACTTTTGGAAAACATATAATGACTTCCTTCTTGCATGTCTGTATGAGTTTTAAAGGTTTGAAAGATGTTTTCAAAGTTTTTTAAGCGCAAAGATGAGTTATTGATGTATTGGTTTGCTGGAGTTTTGTTTCAAGAAAGCTGTTCGAAAATGTTTTATGAAAGTTTGAGATAGTTTCTTCTTTAAAATTCTGGGGTGTAACGAAAGTAGCTTCAAAAGTAAAGTTCTCTGAGTATTTCCAATGATTTCGTCGTGCTGGATGGCTAAGGATGATATTCTGAGTTGATAGACAAAGCTGGTCTAGTTAGAACGTTGTTCTGGTCTGATAAGCTTAGCTAATATATTTGAACTTCTCCAAGCTGTTTTCAGTACTCGTGCTAGATGGCTAAGGATGAGGTTCTGAGCTGATAGGCAAAGCTGGTCTAGTTAGAACGATGTTCTGGTCTGATAAGCTTAACTTATCTATTCGAACTTCTCCAAGTTGTTTTCAGTACCCTGTTGTTATTCTAATCTTGTATAATTCGTTCGATGATTTCAGTTCATAATTTGATCCCCAAACTATTCCAGTTACACATACGATCTGTTTATTTCCCCCTGAGCTGATGTTAAGTTCACGATCCGTTTATTTTTCTCGAGCTGATCTTAAGTTCACGATCTGTTTATTTTCCCATAGCTATTTTACGCTCGTGGTCAGATTTAATTGTCCAAGCTGAGTTGACTTTGTTTGACCATTATAATTCAGTCTGCTCGTGATAGGATCAAAAAACAGCAGATTGCGCCTAAACTGAATCAGCATGGAGCAGAGTACGCCAAAGCTAAATCAACACGGAGCAGAGCGCGCACGATCTAAACAAATAAAAACATGAGCTGCAATAGCTCTGGTTCTTGAAATAATTTTAGCATCGAGAAATAGATCGGGTTTGATAATAAATCATGTGTAAACAACCCGAAATACTATCTGAAAATTGAAATCTAAAAATCTTGTTTTAAAACATGTATGCGTGAATGCTAAAAGCAATAAATCAGTATGCTGCGAATTTGTTTCTAGAAATTCGGAGCTGAATCTCCTACATCTCCCCTTCTTCCATTGCTGGAAGGGTTCACTAAAAGACTTTGATTTATACAACCACTTGTACAAACCCACTCAGTCAAGCCGCACCTGAGACGAACTCCTAGACAGTGCCACACATCAGCTCGCAGGTTGTGTGACTCTGTTCACTTATTTAACGCCTTTGTAAGAAAGACTACAAACACTAAGTTTAACGTCTTCGTGCCGAGAAAGATTACATTTGATTTTTTTATACATTCACTTTTATATGTTTCGGTCATGCTCTCAATATATATGAGTGAATGTGTGTGTGTATGAGGTCTAATCTATTTCAGCCATCTCATGATTTTTTGCCTCACACAATGGGAAGTGCTTCTTCCTAAGCTGATATCTTCATCCTCTTCCCAAGTTTTACAGTGGACTTAGTGATTATTAGTTTAAGCTCTCGGTTGTGCATCAGCTCACACCTAGGAACCAGCTCTCAGCTTGTACACCAGCTGCCACCTTGTGTACCAGCTCTCGAATGTTTTCTTTTGGCTTATCGTTTCTCTCGTAGCACGCCATTTTTTTTGTCAGTTCAGCTCTAGAGATAAATAGCCTCTGATTTGATATATCCGTTGGACACAAGTTTCTAGCCGTTGAAAAGCTTATGTAAAGTTTCTGACATTGTGTCCTTGTTGTTATTTCATCGTACATTGGTAGGTGAGGTCATTTAATGTTCTTTGTCCTTCTTCTGAACCTGATGTAGACGTAACAATCAGTTTGAACTACTCTTAGTCCAATCTTCGTACACGCTCATGTTCAAACTTCTTTTCTCGAGATCTGATAGCCTGTGCTGATCTGATATAGAATCCGAGCTGATCTGTTCTATCAATTAAGATCTACTCTTCTTATGTGAACTGATCTGTTTCAAGGCTCCAATCTGATCTGATACAAAACTATACTGTTAGTGATTATCTGAGTTGCTTTCCTTCTGAGATGTCCTAAGCTGCTCGCTTCTCATCTGCTCTGTTCTGCTCTGTTCTTCCTCTTACAGCTCTGATCTGAGTCTTTCTGCTCTGGAGTTGTTTCTGTGCTTCTTCTCTAAGCTGCTCTTCTTCTTATATGCTCTAATATTCTCTAAGCTGATTGACTCTCTCCAGATTCTATCTATTCTAAGCTCTGAGCTACTCTTGTAAGCTCTAAGCTGATCTGATTCTCTCTACTCTTCTAATCTGATCTGAGCTGATTCTGTTCTGTTCTCATCTGACCTGCTCTAAACTGATCTAAACTGATTCTGCTATAAGCTGATCTAAACTGCATTCCTTCTCTGAGCTGATTCTATATTGTTCTTATCTGAACTGCTCTAAGCTGTTATGAACTGTTCTACGCTAAACTGGTCTGCGCTTCTGTTGAGGATCCGGATCCGCCCCCGGCGAGGCAGCGGAAGAACATAGAATAAACAGCCGGGAGATGATCAATACGAAAAATCAATAACAATTATCGACATACATAGGGGGTTCAAAACCACTACCTTGCTGGCACTTGTGCCTGGCTCCAACCGTAGTTACAATAACGTCGGCTCTTCTCGGTAGACTGCGGTAGATATCGCCAATCCGGTCCACGACCAGAAACGAGACTCCTTCATCAGCCTGCACTAGAAGGACTGACGAGATCAACACGAACGGATTCTCCTCGTCGAATTGGCCGGAAACGAATTTCCGGCGAAGACGGGCGGCGGCGGCGGCGGCGCACGGCGGCGGCGGCGTTTGAGAGAGGAGGGGGCGGCTATAGAGATTAGGGTTAGGGTTTAGTGCATGAGTTGTTTTTTTTAGGTTAAGTCATAATTCTATATTAAATAGAATAGGTGATGGATTTGGATTCGGCCCAACGGGCCCGGGTCCAACGGATGAACATTCGTTTCATCTCCATCACCGAGACTTCACCGTAACTCCGATCGCCGATCAGATCGAACCGATCGACTCAGTTTCCAAAACTGAATACAATGATCTGAAAAACCATTTTTCAGAACCCCAGTGCAAAATGACCGTTTTGCCCCTCAACAGCGGGAAACCCCGGTTTGACCCCTGTTGACTTTTAGGAAGTCGCACTTCCCGAAATCCTCTTCTCGTTCTCAACACATTGAGCTGAGTATCCGTGCGGGAATCTTGAATCTAGTACTTGTGTGACCCTCAATGGTTCAGGGATACAGCTAGCCGTGGGCACACAACCATTGTGGCTCCGGAATTTCCGGACTTGCCGAACGGATCATGGTAAAGCGTCTAGCAACGAGTCGCTATAGATCCGATAGCTATGCATACATCTTGGAGATCGAATAGTGACATCGCGAGTGTAACCAGGTAAACACATTTACCTAAAACACTTCTAGTACTCTGGCCAGAGATTTATACACTATTATCCCCTCAGATAGCATAGGATATCCACGCATGTCTGCGAGCGGTGAATTCTCGACAACGATGCATCGACTCCTACATGCATCGGGGTCTCACCCAATCCCGACGCCTTATGACCCTAATTGAGTCGGCAAACGGGTCAAAGTGAGACGCCTATCATGTAGAGTCTCAATGACGTTTCGAGTCGTGAGGACTAATGTAACGCCCCAAAATCCATAGGACCACATTTATGCATTTTATAAATCATATGGGTC